>OY829526.1:9148615-9203768 GCA_963691665.1 Clepsis dumicolana
ATAAGGGTTTGCGGCTATCGGTTTTAGAACAATTGGAAATTATTAGGTACAACAACATGGGGTTCTATTATTAATGAACAAGTTAATTTGGTTTCTTCGCCTTTGTTACGACTTGTGTTCTAATTTTAATAATGTGTCATAGTAATAATGAGAACATGACTTCTCTTTTTACCGTACTCGGTTAAAAATAACGTGGGTACCTGGCGTAGATTAAAAATAAAAAGGGTAGTTTGGAATTCATTTCTTAAAAAAGGGGTAGTTTAGGACTTACATAAAAGGGTAGTTTGGAATTTATAAAATATTAGTGGGTACGTTGGTTTTGTCATTAACTAAGTTGAGTACATGGTTTACATATGTCAGTAGTGGAAGTGGTGGCATGTTGAGCGGTTGTTGTTGTGCTTCGTAAATGGCCTCGTGGAGAGTGCCGAAACGCGTCAGCGTTTAGTATAGTGGTGGTGGTGATAGTTGGGTCTGTGTGGCATGTGTTGATTCGTGTAGCAGTGGAGGTGGAGGTGTTGCATGGAAACATACATTTGCCGCACAGATATAACTATTTGTCATTAGTGGTCGCGGGGTGAGCAAAGTAATTGTTTTTTAGTTCATATATAAGTTACCACTCAGCGAATCAGCATTGCCATACAACGTGGCAATGCTGCCAGCCTCCTTGGCACCCTTCCCGTTGGCGGCGATCTGGGAGAGATTTTTTACCTTTAGTTTAGTTTTATTTTAGTTAGAATTATTTAAAATTTTAGTTTTAAGTTTCATAATGTACCTCATATAATTATTTATTTTGATTTATTAAATAAACAGTTACCACTGAGTTATAGATACAAATATTTATGTAACTTGTCTTTTTTATCATTTAAAAAAATATGTATGCTGTTGTTTGTTGCTAATGTATGCTGTTGTTGTTGCTAATGTGTTGATGTTGCTAACTAGATATGCTTTATCCGTGTACCCTTCAAGTGACCAAGTCCCAAACTAGGCAAAGATTGTACTATGGGTACTAGACAATGGATAAACATACTTATATAGAGATAAATACATAGCAATATAAATAAAATAATTAAATTAACAAATAAATATTGTGGAATAATTGTGAAAAATTTACCTTTTTTTTTTATACAACGAGGAAGGCAAGCGAGCAAGTGGGTCACCTGATGGTAAGTGATCACCACTGCCCATAGACACCCGCAACTCCGGAGGGTTTGCAGATGCGTTGCCAACCTAGACCTAGTCTCAAATTAAGCAAAGCTTATTTTATAGGTACAACGGATAGACATACTTGTGTAGACAAATATATACATAGATAAACATATAAAACTCGAGAACAAATATTCGTGTTCATCATACAAATATCTGCTCCGACCGGAGATCGAACCCGGGACCTAAAGCTTTACAGAAAATACACAGAACAATTTTTAAACAAACGCTTGTCTTGAAATCATTTTGGACTTTTTTATCCACAATTATATCCTCCATATAGTGCTATTTGGTTCAGTAATAACATTGAAATTGGTGTTTTTACCTCGATGTTCCCTTTAACTTTATATTCGTAGTTTAGAATTAAATACTACCGAACACATAAGCACATAACCAGATTATTGTTTTTTTTAGATTGCAAATGTGGTTTAGTATATCTGCGATACCTATACATTTTTATTCGTAATTCAGTATTCTGAATTACGTACTTTTCGTGACTAAGTATTTGCGGGATTTCGCGATGGTTTTATGTATGTGCATGCTATAGTGTAATGCCGGCTACACACACTACGCGAGACCCACATGTCGTCCCGTTCGGGCCTTATAAACAAGAAAAGGACGGCATACGTGCCCCGCCCGGTCTCGGCGAGTGTGTACAGCCGGCATAAGAACATTATGAATATAAATCACGACATAATGGTTTTTATTACCTGTTAAAGTATTAATTATTGTCTACTCGTGATCACGGCGATTGAATTAGATTATTTTAAAAACATTCGCGTAGTGCTTAAGGCCAAAAGTCTTAAAATACCTATTGTAAGAGTGAAAATCACAAAAAATCACAAAAATCTAATAAAATACACAAAACTCTATTATAAATAACTAGAGAGAAACCTACCCCGTGTTACAACTTTTTTTTTTCGAATTTAGTTAGAATGTATTAGACGTACAAACCTTAAAAAAATAAAATTTATTATGATGGTGAAAGTTGCATTATACCTAACCCCTTCGGTAATTATCAGGCAGACGCGACGGGGGTTTTTATAATGTAAATATACCCCGCGGGCTTTGCCCCGTGAAATATTTCAAAATGGGCTAGTTCCCTATCCCGTGGGAATTTCAAACTTCTTAGTGCACCTCTAGTGTATGTATGTATGTATGTGTGTGCCAAATTTCAAGTTGCGTTGCATTATCTGTCAGTCAGTCAGTCAGTCAGTCACGGTACTGTTTTATAATCACTATGTTCCTCACACTAGTTCCCTGCTCCATCTTCAGATCAGCTTGAAGCCACATGCACATTACAATGTCTTCGAAGTGCCACATGTACAGTCGAGTGCAAAAATATCGGTGCATACAACTTACTCAAAAATATGTCCCATGGCTCTTATGTCGGCGAATTCAGGTTGTGCTATTGTTGTTGTGGTGGATTAATTCGATACATATTTTTGCACTTGCATAATTTGTGATATGTAAATATACACAGATGCACCATTGGCAATATTTGTAATATTAAATTACGGAACTTTCTACAGTTACACAACATAATGTCTTCTTTGTCAGTCACAGGAAAATCATTTTGACATCAATTCTAAAAAGATTTCGTGGTGAAAAAATTAACATAATTATCATTATTTATTTCGGGCATAAGCATAAAATATTAGTAATAACCTTTTATAATAACCTTTGACTACCAGCAAATAGTATTTTGAACCACCGACGAAAAAGAGTGGTGTTATAAGTTTGACATAGCTCCCAAGCGGATGGATCGATTTCATTGCGGTTTTTTTTAATCGAAATGGTTCTTACCCAAGCTTCATTAAAATCGGTTCACCCATTTTCGAAATATTGAACTTTGGATTGACAATGTCGGGGGGGTTTTTTTACTTTTCTAAGTTGGTTATATTTTACTGACTGTATGATTTTCAAAATATTACAAATTCTTTCGCTCAGTGATGTCCATCAACTTTACCAGGAATGTCTCCGAACTCTCCCAAACGTGGTCACCCTCTCGCAAAACAATAGTTCCTCTACGTGTGCAATATTCCCGTGAATGGCAACGGGGTAATTTACCCACCTCCCCACCAGGTGGCGTTCGCTCGACATAATAGCCGCATAAACATTGCATACGAGATGAACATGAAAACCACAGAACTGTAGCGGTATAGAAGGAAAGAGTAGGAGGAGAAAAGAAGGGTTAAGTAAAGTTGAAAAACCCCGTTGTCATTTCAAAGTTCAGTATTTCAAAAACGGGTGAACCGATTTTAATGAAACTTAGCTAAGAACCATCTCGATTAAGCTAGCTTTCGAACAAAAAAAACCGCATCAAAATCGGTCCATCCGCCGGCGAGCTACGATGCCACAGACAGATACACAGATACACAGACACACAGATACACAGGTCAAACTTGTAACACCCCTCTTTTTCGTGGGGGGTTAAAAATAAATAGCAGCTCAACAATTAACTGTTCAAACACCACTGTTAAATCACGTCTTAATGGTCAATTTTGTGACGAAATGTATGTCTGACATTGACGTCAGTTTTGTGACGACTACTAACCATAGTTAACTGATTAATGATTCACTGAAAACGCCCATTTACATTTGTGTGTTGGTTTTAGTCAAATCTTGCAAGTTTATGATCTCAATTGGAAAATATTTTTGTATTTTTTATTTATTTTTTTCCCATTTTTTTATTTTTACGGTCTTCCCGTGAGTATAAATTATATTTTTTTAATAAACTCACCGAAACATGAATACACAGAAAAACCAGAAAAAATACCAACCCCGGGAATCGAACCCGGAACTTCGACACTCCGGGTCGCGTGCCCACCCTTACACCAGTCCAAAGTCAAATAAATACCAATTCTGGTGTAAGGGTGAGCACGGGACCCGAAGTGTCGAAGTTCCGGGTTCGATTCCCGGGGTTGGTATTTTTTCTGGTTTTTCTGTGTATTCATGTTTCGGTGAGTTTATTAAAAAAATATAATTCTTGCAAGTTTATTGGACCCTCTTCCAGAATGACAACAAAAGAACAGTCAGGATAACCTAACCAACTTAGAAAAGTTGAAAAACCCCCGACATTGTCATTTCAAAGTTCAGTATTTCAAAAACGAGTTAACCGATTTTAATGAAACTTAGCTAAGAACCATCTCGATTAAAATAGCTTTCGACTGAAAAAAACCGCATCAAGATCGGTCTACCCGTTTGGGAGCTATGATGCCACAGACAGATACACAGACACACAGATACACAGATACACATGTCAAACTTACAACACCCCTCTTTTTTGTCGGGGGTTAAATAACGTATTAAAAATAATTTAAACTAAAGTTTTGTTTTGTTTGCTTTGTTTGTAGAGACGACCGAATAGTCTAGTGGTTAGAGACTCTGACTACGAAGCTTGAGTTTCCGGGTTCGATCCCAGGTCGGGGCAGATGTTTGTACGATGAATACGAATATTTGTTCTCGGGTATTGGATGTTTAGTATGTTTATAAGTATGTATTTGTGTATACAATTATGTTAATCCGTTGTCTTAGTACCCATAGTACAGGCTTTACCTAGTTTGGGACCAGATCAATTGGTGTCAACTGTTCCAAGATATTTATTTATTTATTTAAATGATCGAGTTTTACTTAACGACACCATCGCTTTACGCAAGTCAAGGCCAAATAGTCATAGGTGTCAGTGAACGATGAAAGATCAATACAACTAAACATCACCATTTAATACAGCCTTGACGCTGTTAACTATAAATGATCAATTGATCACACACATGTATGTGTAAAACAACATGCGACGTGCAGACAGTATCGTAAAGATGGTCAGAGGGTCGAGCACGACTTTACGAATGCTGCGTAACGTAAAGTCGAATAGTAAACCTTGTCGAGTTTGTATGACGTTTGGAACAGCGCCCGCCCGTGAGCGTATTTGGAACAAAAATTTAGTATGAGGTGTCTCGATCTCGATACGATAACCGTAACGTTACGCAGCTTTCGTAAAGTCGTGCTCGACCCTCTGGGGTTGGTCGGGGCGTCAGTTGGTTGTGACGCATCTCTGGGCGCGAGGCATAGCAGTTTAGGGCAGTTGCAGACATTACCAACTTACAAAATGTCAGATTTCAGTGACAATTCAGTGTACTATGAACTAAAAAACAGTTACTTTGCTCACCCGCGACCACTAAAGCGTGGTAAAGAGTGGTCGCGGGTGAGCAAAGTAATTGTTTTTTAGTTCATAAATATGGACCTCCGCAAAGTAACGCCTGATTCAATAAATTAATTCAGTGTACTATTTCTCAAATTTCAAACTGAAACGTAAATACATAGAGACCAGAAAAATTAAGACTCGGAACTGGGATTCGAACCCAGGACCTCCACCATACCGTGGTTTCGCGCTACCACTGCGCCATCCGAGCAATGGTAACAGCGAAATACTCCTACATATTCACGTTTCAGTTTAATTCAAATTACTTAGCGAATACTGACTCGAACGGGATGACACAAAAAGTTGATTTAATTCAATCTGCATTTCTTTGCCAATATGAAGCGCACTAAAACAAAAGCTCCCAAGTCACCAATTGACACCGAATTGCCATTATAACTAAACTGAGATTTGTAGCCTTACTAAAATAAGGCACTGATTTGACAAAACACACCTGTGTGTATTATGTGTGGGCAGATGTTTGTTCTCGGGTCTTGGGTGTTTAATGTGTATGTATATGTTTGTCTATATAAGTATGTTTATCCGTTGTCCAGTATAGTACAGGCCTTGCCTAGTTAGGGACTAGGTCAATTGGTGGCAATTGTACCATGATATTCATTTGTTATTTATTTAAAAACCACTCGCAAGTGGTGCAAATCTGTTTATTGCTACAAAATTACAGCGTTATTAACTTTTGGTCTAGTTTTGAATGACCAGTAGGTTCATAGGTTTCTACATCTCTGCAAGACATCAAAATACGTGTCAGTTTTTCTCTATTTTCGAGTCGCTTTTTCACATTTAATGATGTGTAAAATCGATACCCTGGTATAGTGTCGTAACATAATTAAAAATATATATATATTTTTGCGGAAGCAAAACTCCTGCTATCAATCACCTCTTTTATATTTTGCCATGCACTCGCATGGGGCGTTCGTCGCAATACAAAGGGGGAACAATATTTTATAAGATGTAGAGCCATTATTATGTATATTACGACGCACCAATAGTCAATTTTCTCTGAGATAGTCCATGGATTCATCCAACGTCAAAGCCTGCTTATAGTTCATGTTAGTTCTCTGAAGTCAAGCTCTTCGACTGTGCAAACTTTTTTTTAACTCGCGTATATGGGTCTAACTATCTCGAATCAAACCAATATTCTCTTGAAGTCTATTTTTATCCCCCGACAAAAAAGAGGGGTGTCATAGGTTTGACATGTGTATCTGTGTGTCTGTGTGTCTGTGTATCTGTGTATCTGTGTATCTGTCTGTGGCATCATAGCTCCCAAACGGATTTACCGATTTAAATGCGTTTTTTTTAATCGAAAGCTAATGTAATCGAAATGGTTCTTAGCCAAGTTTCATTAAAATCGGTTCTCCCGTTTTTGAAATATTGAACTTTCAAATGACAATGTCGGGGGTTTTTCAACTTTTCTAAGTTGGTTAGGTTATTATTCTTGTTAGCAAAAATCGCGAAATAATAAAGCAACCTCCCACCTTTTCAAAACATCGAAGTGACGTTCACCTCTCGGTGTTGCTGTCGACAAAAAAAAAACAGTTCACAAAATAATGTGTTGCCATACGAATCAATCGATATTCACCGAAGAGCATAACAATCGTGATAAGGAATGTGTTACAATAATATATTAAGTATAAGGTGAGCCTTACACGTAAAAATTCAGACATCATCCCAAAAAATCCGCCTCCGCTCCCGCCTTAATCCATGTCCACACATCACAAAAAACGGGTGATATGTATCAGACACAACTGGCCAGTCGCCGCGGCCAAGCGGCCAGCGTGCCGCTCAAATCCGATTAAAAATAAAACCTCCCTTCGAATTCACGGTTTCAAAAATAGAACGTTAGCTTTTTTAAAGTGACAGCCGTGCGTAGCCTGTTGATTCGTAAAGAGGTTTAATCTTTTTTTTGTAAGTTATTAAAATGGTGACGATGAATGTGTTTCATAAATTGTTTGTTGTGGTTATTGATTGTGATGTCACAACAGCTGTCTGTTTGTTTTCGTTTAATTAAATGGACTAGTTTATTGATTAAATATTTGTTTAGTAAAGTAAATAAGCGCAGCGGTTGGAGATTCTGAGTTTGCACAGTTCATTGTTGCAGAACTACTGAGTGGAACTACTTTTGATTGTGTGCAACAGTGATTTTTTTGCGAGTGAAGCAATATTTTATCCCGGCTTAGGTACTTTACGTACTATAAGGAGTTATTTTATGTATCTGGATATTTTATGAACTAAAAAACAAAAAATATGGACCTCCGCAAAGTAACGCCTGATTCAATAAATTATTCTGGATATTTTTTTAATTCATAAAATAAGCTCTGCTCCTCTTTGTTCGCTAACAGTTCCAAACAATATGCATTACGGTATTGGAGCCAAAGGATTTTCTTTAATTTAGAATAGATATTAAATTGTTATTGTTATTTTTTACTTCGCTAACTCAAATTTTACTAAACTTCAATGAATTATTAAGAAACAAACTTGAACCATTTTCGTAAACAATAAGACAAATGCCTAAATCCACGCAGCCATTCAATAAACAAGACCCATTCACTATAAACTGTGTTTGTCCAATGAAAACAATCTTGACAAAAGGCCGACCAATTAGCATCAAGGAAGCCCAAGTTCGTGCAAACTCGGGAAACTTCGTGCTTTGCCGTGAATTTTGTAAATTATTGTGTTATGCCGAGTTGGTGAAAGTTCGAAAACTTAGCGTTCGGTCTTAAAATTTGGGTGTGCCTTGGTTAATTTTATTATGGATGCGCGATGCGGTCCAATGGTAAGGTAAGAGGTATTATTTATTATTAACTAGCCTTCTATTCAGACTTCTAGCTATTTCGTTTTTCTATGGAAATCACGCTTTTTTTTTAATTTTCCATTGTGGTAACCCACCTATATAAAATGGGGATGACTGTAAACCAGATTAAAGATAACATAACCAACTTGAACTTAAAAACAGAAAACCCGACTGCAATTCCGGGAAATAACTCCACCACTCCCACCTCATACGATGAAACCCGTCAAACGGTTTCGGCTGTAGAACGTGCCAAAGAATTAGACAGACATAGGTACATACGCTCGAAAAACATAACCCTCCTTAGGCAGTCGGGTAATTATAATATAGATAAACGTTCACAGCACTTATCCATAATTAAAATTACCCCAAAATATTGCTGAAAATTCGTTATGAAACAATATTTCCCGAAAAGCTTTTCGTTTAATGACACCTGAGAAACTTAGTTACGGAAAATCAGCACGTTTTCACCTTTTATCGAAGGCAATAAAAATCGTACTTTTCGTTAGCCGTAAAAGTCTTATGTCTTATTTATTTACGTTAAATTTCATGGCTGTGGGCTTTTACGATTTGGACCTGGTTTTTTTTTACTGTTAGGCTGCTTGCCTAGGTAAAAAATTACAATTTGTATTGAAGATAGGGGTCTGCGCCACCGCCGCACCGCTTATAGATACCTAGATATTATAGACAACGAAGTATTCTCATAAGGATTTCGTTTTTAGGGTTCCGTACCTCAAAAGGAAAAAAACGGAACCCTTATAGGCTCACTTTGTTGGCCGTCTGTCTGTCTATCTGTCTGTCAAGACCCTTTTTCTCTGGAACGCGTGGAGGTAGCATGCTGAAATTAATATCAAATACTCATGCTTGCGGTCCCTTGAAGCCGTGAAAAAATCAACCTTCTAAGTCAACGGAATCGAAAGACAGTAATTAAAAAGGCTATTTCCATACAAATTCCAGTTGTCCTAGAAACCTGAAATTTGGTATGAAGGTAGCTCTTATAGCACAACCACTCCGAAAAGTCTCAAAATCTTATTTTTTTATGTCTGTCTGTAGATTTCGCAGACCAATATAAGTTGACCCCACACTGCGTACATTTTGCTTAAGAGCAGGGCTCTGCTAACACTGGACTTCTTAAAACACCGGGGAAAAGCGTTAAAATCTTTCTACAGAACCCTCGTGCCCGAGTCCGACTCGCACTTGGCCGGTTTTTTTTATTGAAAGAGGAAGGCAAACGAGCAAGCGGGTCACCTGATGGCAAGCGATCACGACCACCCTTGAGAACCAGTAACCACAAGAGAGTCAATAGTTCGTTACTATACTACTAGACTAGTGACTCTCTGGTTGCTGGTTCTCATGAGCGGCGGTGATTGCTTACCATCAGGTGACCCACTCGCTCGTTTACCTCCCTCTTTCAATAAAAAAAGAAACAGGAATCCGACAAACGCAAATGACGGTCCGCTCCTCGGCAGTAGAATCGCCCGAAACTTCAATGAACTGAGCAAACTGAAACGTGTTAAAGTTCATGTTGTAAGTAAAGCTTATAAGTTCCCTTGCTGCCTGTAAAACATATAAATTTGCTTCAACGCATAAATTGTACGTAAGAGCTCTCCAGGCAGCTCCTATGCAGCCAAGTGCTGTAAACGAAGCTTATTTACTGCTTTATAAGAGTACTGGCTGTTACCGCGACTTCGTCCGCGCAGAATGGGGATGATGCATAACTATACCTCTAACTATAACTATATCTTTTAATTTTAGCAGTGTTTCGCTACCTACTGTTACCTGCGCACCAAATAAACCTTTTCTTTCTTTCTTTACATATTAGCGTGTCCTGGGATACTTACTTAAGTACTTACTAACTTGGGTACTTTTTAATTTTAATTGCATTACTACTAGTAGAACTAGTAGTAGTCCTTGTCCTTGTACTATTTTGTGGTTTTTAGTAAAGCATATTTGTATTGTATTGTATTGTAATAGGTACGACTGTTAAGCTTTTTTTTTTATACAACGAGGCAGGCAAGCGAGCAAGTGGGTCACCTGATGGTAAGTGATCACCACTGCACATAGACACCCGCAACTCCGGAGGGTTTGCAGATGCGTTGCCAACCTAGAGGGCTAAGATGAAATGCCTCTTGTGCCCGTAATTACACCGGCTGTCTTACTCTCCACACCGGAACACAACAGTGCAAGCACTGCTGCTTAGCGGCAGGATTAACGAGTAAGATGGTGGTAGCGATCCACCCGCAAAAGCTCGCCTTTCTCCTTGTACTCGTATCTCACTGTTTGTAACTTGTATTTCTTTCTGTATTTTTTGTATAATAAAGCGTTTACTTACTTACTTACAACTTACTTACTTACCTATAAATAATAAATAAATACCATGGGACAAATTGACACCAATTGACCTAGTCCCAAACTAGGCAAAGCCTGGGTACTAGACAACGGATAAACATACTTATATAGATAAATACATACTTAAATATATATTAAACATCCAAGACCCGAGAACAAATATTCGTATTCATCATACAAACATCTGCCCCGACCGGGATTCGAATCCGGGACCTCAAGCTTCATAGTCAGGGTCTCTAACCACTGGGCTATTCGGTCGTCAAAACTTACAGGTCTATCTGTCAATTTCCACCAATCATAGGCCAGTAGCTTGTCTCTCATTGGTGGAGAATGACATAGACCTGCTCACTCGCCACTAGCGATCATAGCGGATTATTGACCAGCAATAGCCCTCATCATTAACCTAGCTTCTCGTTAAAGGATACCCCTAAGCCGGTACCTTACGTCAGTACACGGGGTTTTATCATCAAATTCATCATACCCACCTTTTTAGGGTTCCGTACCTCAAAAGGAAAAAACGGAACCCTTATAGGATCACTTTGTTGTCCGTCTGTATGTCTGTCTGTCTGTCAAGACCCTTTTTCTCTGGAACGCGTGGAGGTAGCAAGCTGAAATTAATATCAAATACTCAAGCTTGCGGTCCCTTGAAGCTGTAAAAAAATTAAACTTCTAAGTCAACGCAATCAAAAGATACAGTCATTAAAAAGGTCGTTTCCATACAAATTGCCGTACTGTGAAAACCTAAAGGGTACTTCCAGTTGTCCTAGAAACTTGAAATTTGGTATGAAGGTAGCTCTTATCGGACAATCACTCTGAAAAGTCTCAAAATCTTAATTTTTTTTGTCTGTCTGTAGATTTCACAGACCAATATAAGTTGACCACACACTGCGTACATTTTGCTTAGGAGCAGGGCTCTGCTAACACTGGACTTCTTAAAACACTGGGGAGAGCGTTAAAATCTTTCAACGGAACCCTCGTGCGCGAGTCCGACTCGCACTTGGCCGGTTTTTTACGTCCCACTGCTGGGCACAAATCTCCTATCAGAATGAGAGTGCCTGGGCTATAGTTCCCACGCGGGCCCAGTGCGGATCGGGAACTTCACACACATTATTGAATTTCTTCGCAGGAGTTTTCAGGTTTCCTCACGATGTTTTCCTTCACCGAAACGCACATGACAAATTATAAATGTAAGTCCGCACATAAATTCCGAAAAACTCAGAGATGCGAATCGGGTTTTGAACCCACGACCCTCTGCTTGAGAGGCCATAGGTCAAACCACTGGGCTAACATCAAATTGCCGACACTTATTTAATCGAATTCTATTTTTAAGTCAACATTTCGTGTATTTTCATTTCATCGACAATTCAGTTCGTTGAAATGTCATTGTCATTACAAGCATTTTAAAATCGGGTTTATCATCAAATTGCCGACACTCGTTTCATAACTGTTTCATTTGATACAGAGCTATTTTATTAGCTTTTTAATAATAATAGCCCCAGACAGTCCTAGAAAACAGCGACTATAAGGTATACTGGGACCGGACCATCATGACAGATAAAACAATTCATTACAATAGACCAGGGCCTCTATTCGGGAACCGCGCCGAATAGAGGCCCAGATATCACAATTTTAAATAAAAGAGACGAGTTAGTATTGTTAATTGACATCGCAGTCTGCAACACACACAATTTACAAAGCACTCACACTGAAAAAATTGCTAAATACACTGACCTCTCCATAGAAATTAAAACACAATGGCAGGTCCGCACCGTAAAAACAATCCCTATCATACTCTCTACTACAGGCGTCACACCTAAAACACTCCACACAAGCCTACGGACACTCAACATCCATCCATCCACTTACACGCTATTACAAAAAGCAGTCATCCTCAACACATGCCGCATAGTTCGCAAGTTTTTATCCATGGATTAATCTATCATTATCATCATTACATTATATAAGCACTTACTTAAAAGCACTTGGTTTAGGCTCGTGCAATATTTTACCTCTTAGGAAAGAAATGAGTATGTAAAAAGAATAAATAACAATAATAATAATAATTAAATATCATGGGACAAATTGACACCAATTGACCAAGTCCCAAACTAGGCAAAGCCTGTACTAGGGGTACTAGACAACGGATAAACATACTTATATACATATTAAAAACATCCAAGACCCGAGAACAAACATTCGTATTCATCATACAAACATCTGCCCCGACCGGGATTCGAACCCGGGACCTCAAGCTTCGTAGTCAGGGTCGCTAACCACTAGGCCATCCGGTCATCAAATTTTTGATTTAAAAACTAACCTAACCTATACAACAAACAATAAAATTATCCTGATTTTAGCAGAAAATAGCTTTCTATGAAATGAAAATGCGAGGAAATGAAATAGTTATGAGACGTCTGTCGACTATTCAAGGGACTCCGCAGAATGAACTGGTCACCAAACTAAATCACACCAAATGATAATAATTATTTTTTTATACGACGAGGAAGGCAAACGAGCAAGTCACCTGATGGTACGTGATCACCACTGCCCATAGACACCCGCAACCCCGGAGGGTCTACAGATGCGTTGTCAACCTAGAGAGCTAAGATGAAATGCCTCTTTTGCCCGTAATTACACCGGCTGTCTTACTCTCCACACCGGAACACAACAGTGCAAGCACTGCTGTTTAGCTGCAGGATAAGCGAGTAAGATGTACACGATGTACATGAATAAGAGAACTAAATGTTCCTTGAAACGTTTTCGACGAAATGATATTCGATGTAAAGTTTGTCGGCAAAGCAAGGGACACCCAGACACGGATATACAAATACGCACGTCACATTTCCAACTCCCCTTGCGGATGACCAACAGAGAAAACCGGACAAGTGCGAGTCGGACTAGCGCGAGGGTTCCGTAGAAAGATTTTAACGCTTTTCCCTAGTGTTTTAAGAAGTCCAGTGTTAGCAGAGCCCTGCTCCTAAGCAAAATGCACGCAGTGTGGGGTCAACTTATATTGGTCTGCGAAATATATAGACAGACATAAAATTTTAAGATTTTGAGAATTTCGTGAGTGGTTGTGCTATAAGAGCTACCTTCATACCAAATTTCAAGTTTCTAGGACAACTGGAAGTACCCTTTAGGTTTTTGGATTTCGGCAATTTGTATGGAAATAGCCTTTTTAATGACTGTATCTTTTGATTGCGTTGACTTAGAAGTTTTATTTTTTCACAGGTTCACGGGACCGCAGGCTTGAGTATATGATATTAATTTCAGCATGCTACCTCCACGCGTTAAAGAGAAAAAGGGTCTTGACAGACAGACAGACAACAAAGTGATCCTATAAGGGTTCAGTTTTTTCCTTTTGAGGTACGGAACCCGAAAAATGTGGCAAAGCAAAATGCATTGTGCGCTAAAGCACGTAAAACGTTGGCAGTGATTAATATTCACCTCGTTCTTTTGTTACGTTCTGTCGCGTCAGTAGCTGAGATAATTTAGCAGCCATTGTGTCCTTTCATTGCCGATTATAAAGCTTGTCAGATTTATTGGTGCAAAATGAGTTTAAGCATTTGGTAAGCCACAAAATTTTTAAATTCACAATTTTATTCAGCAAAAATATACAGTTGAATGCTCTTTTACACGGTTTTTTTTAGTTTTTTGACAGTCTTGTCTTCCTTTGTGGTAACGGTCACCCCGGTATGCTCTTGCCCGGTTTTTCATTTATTCATTTATCCCTAGAGAGCGATCTCTACCAGACAACCGTAACGAAACAAATTAAAATAGGTGGTGCTATTTAGAAATTTTCGTGTAAGTTTGTATGAAACAGATGGACACGGCTTGGACGCGGTTCGTTTTAATCAAAAGCTTATTTAATCGAGATGGTTCTTAGCTAAGCTCATCAAAATCGGTTCTCCTGTTTTTAGATTATGTAACTTTGAAATTAAAAGGTTTTTAATTTTTTCTAAGTTGCAGTCAGACTTATAACACGCCTTGTTAAACTTTACACATATGAAAACCCCTCGATAAAAAAGTAACACTCCTCGTTAAACTTTAAAATTATAACGACTTTTGACGACCGTAGTATAGCCTAGTGGTTACAGACCCTGACTATGAAGCTTGAGGTCCCGGGGTCGATCCCCGGTCGGGGCAGATGTTTTTATGTTGAATATGAATGTTCGTTCTCGGGTCTTGGATGTTTAATATGTATATAAGTATGTATTTTTCTATATGAGTATGTTTATCCGTTGTCTAGTACCCATAGTACCGGCTTTGTCTAGTTTGGGACTAGGTCAATTGGTGTCAATTGTCCCATGATATTTATTTTATTATTTTATAAGTGCTTAACACCCGTCTCTCTCTCTCTCTGCGTAGCATCGGAGGTTAAAAATAGAATCAACCAATGAGAGAAAACGCAATTTTGTAATTTGCGCATTACGGAACACGAACTTGACTGTTTTTCACAAGCTTGTTATTAAACTTACAAAGTTTCTGTGTAATGTTCGCGTCAAATCTTGCAGGTTAAATTTGATCCACTTCCCGACGTTCGATTTAACTGAAATTTCGCATACTTATGTAGATTTGGTGGCATTAATCTGGTAGTGAAATACTGACGGTGCGGCTAGGATCGTCTCCACAGGAGGGAACTCTTCAACGGTTAATGGGATCGAGTTGAAATTTTGTATGAATTGTAAGTTGGATGACAATACACGTACAGACAAAAAGTAGAGTCGGCAAAAAAAGCTTGTCTTAAAAACGATTTTTTTATGGTTTGGTTATTTAAATTTAATCCAACTATATCTCATTACTAGGTCGTCGGTCCATCGCTCGCGACCGCGGTGGATGCGGAAATCACAAGGCTAGTCTGAGTGGAGAGCCTTGGGGGAGGCCCATGTCCAGCTGTGGACGTCTTTCGGCCGACATGATGATGATGATATCTTATTCCTTTAAGGACACCTCAAAACCTTTGTCCTAATATCCGTTCGCCACAATCGAATCGTCACCCAATAAATCCATCAAATTTTATTTCCTGCCCATCCCATCCGTTTTATTGGCGTGAAGTGCGCCGGAAACAAGACGAAATTAAGTTTCCAGGAGATAATAAACATGATTTATTTCGAGTGTCTGGTCTTCGACTGAGGCCCAAAAGTTCAAGGTTTGCCAGCGAGCTATGGAACGCAGTATCCTAGGGCCTAGGTGTACGAAGGACTGATGGAATGAGAAACGCTGAACTGCGCTCCGGAACTTAAATTGTCGATGTAGGGACAAAGGCTGCCAAACTGAAGTTGACTGGGCGGGACATGTCTGCCTAATTTATCCGGACCGCTGGACCAGAATTGCTACCGACTGGGTCCCATGGGACGGACAACGGAGCAGAGGCAGACCAAGAAGGAGATGTGGAGCCGGACTGGCGAGATATGGCCGAAACCAGAGACGAGTGGAAGGAGAATGGGGAGGCCTTTGCTCAACAGCGGGACACCGTATAGGCTATTAGAGCATACAAATATATTGTGAGACCTCGTCTAAGCGGCGATCGCTGCGAGCGATCGTGTTTAACAACGCGCAGTACGATGTTTACGGGTGTGCGTGCGTTCCGAGCGCGCGGACGGGACCGACGCTTCTTGATCAGTGTTATTTACTATACTTTTTAGTGAGCTTGTAGAAATTGTGAGAAATTGTTGTGTCTGAGCCTGGCTTTGGGCCCTTAGTGTAAGCAGAGCGTCTATTGTAACCGACGGTCGAAAAATACGTCTCGATCGCGTTCGCGTTAAAGTGTGAAACAGTTTGAGAATGGTTTGTTGTCTGGCGCTGCCAATTTGCCTATTAATTCAGACGTAAAAGCGAACGAGATCGAGACGTGTTTTTTTGGCGTTGATTACGCTAGAGTCTAGTGACTAGACGCTCAGAGTCCCTAGTGTAATCGACGGCCAAAAAACATCTCGATCGCGTTCGCGCTAACGTATCAAATATTTTGAGAATAGTACGTTGCCAATACGTGCCTCTAGAGGCGCTGTCCTAATTAATAGGACTACACAAATATAAAATAGGATGATATAATGATTCATCATTTATAACATACACTGCAGAAAGTAAAATTCGCATTCGCATTCGCTTTTTTCGCATTATGATACAAGTGAGCTTAGTTGATCATTACACTCGAGGCTGATTTAATATAGCCGAGGAGCATAATGACCCAAATGCTCACGCGTTTCATACGTCGCTTTTCAACACACTTTCTAGGAAAATTTTATGTAGTGAAATGAAATGTTTATGTATTAATCTCCTACAAATGTTTATTCACAGAAATACTAACTTTTTAGGCATGACAGGACTTTGCAGAGATTAAAAAAAAAAGGCAACTTACTAGCAAGTGTGTTGGAAAATAATTTACCTCTGCAGGTGTTGCCCTCCGCACAGATTTACCTCAAATGTGTTCAAGCAGGCATATAACCATGTTTAATAGTATTTGTAATTATCAGGATCATTTTTATAAACAAGGATGCCGTAATTACCGTCTGTTTGTAATTAGCAATTACGCACACGCAGTTATCATTATATTTACTGACTTGGAGGGGGGAGGAAACGAAATTGCAATAGGCAACAAAAGTCATAAAATGTTACGAAACTTTTTATGTTCTAAACATGAACTCTTTCGGGATAAAAAAACCCGGCGAGTGCGGGTCGGACTCGCGCACGGAGGGTTCCGCACGAATTTGAAGATAGGTATGTAGTTCTTATCACGGGAATCAAGTCTCGAAGATTTTCCCGCCTTCCCTAACGTTTTAAATTGTCCAGTGTTAGGAGAGCTTGCTCCTAAGCAAAATGTACGCAGTGGGGGGTAATTTTATTTTGGTCAATGACATATACAGACAGACATAAAAATGTAAGTTCAGTTTTACCTGATTGGTTGATAAGAGCTACCTTCATACCAAATTCCAAGTATTTAGGACAATTGGGTTTCTGATTTTGATTCCACTGCAATTTGTATGAATACGCCCTTTTTTTAAGTTTGATTTTTTCACAGATTTAAGGGATCATCATATTTTGGTATTAATTTCAGCTTGCTACCTCCACGCGTTTCAGGGAAAAGGTCCAGGCAGACAGACGGACGGACAACAAAGCGATCCTACTCATAAGGGTTTGGTTTTTTCCAACGGAACCTAACCAAATTTTCCAACATTTCCGAATTAAAAATTGGGTAAAATTTCCACGAAACTGCGATGGCAACCCTAAAATTCGAGTTGATTTCTTTGATGGCTGCCGACAAATGGTTGAGGTAATTATAATTACTTACAAAGAGGTATAACATGAAATATATACGAATCACGCACAATCAACAACACGTAAGAATCTAATCATCGAATTATTAAGACAGAGATTACAAGAAACAAGTAATCAATATTTCTTTAGATCAATATCAAATGAAATGGCCGTGAGGAATCTATACTTATTCCAACTGTGCGTTGATTACCTAAATTGCCCACACACGATACGATTAATCCTTACGATCCGTCGTTTCAAACTGAGCCTTTATTCGTAGGTTAGTTTTAAACCGACTTCAAAAAAAGGAGGAGGTTCTCAATTCGTCGGAATATATATTTATTTATTTTTAGTTTAGTTAGTGACCGAATTAGCTTAATGGTTACAGACCGTGATCCTGACTATGAAGCTTGAGAAGCTACGTACTTGACAAAAGCCTGCGGTCCCTTGAAGCTGTGAAAAAATCAACCTTCTAAGTCAACGCAATCGAAAGATACAGTCATTAAAAAGGCTGTTTCCATACAAATTGCCGAAATCCGAAGACCTAAAGGGTACTTGCAGTTGTCCTAGAAACTTAAAATTTAGTATAAAGGTAGCTCTTATAGCACAACCACTCAAAAAATTATCAAAACCTTAAATTTTTATGTGTGTCTGTAGATTTCACAGACCAATATAAGATGACCACACACTGCGTAGATTTTGCTTAGGAGCTGGGCTCTACTAACACTGGACTTCTTAAAACACCGGGAAAAGCGTTTAAATCTTTCCACGGAACCCTCGTGCGCGAGTCCGACTTGCACTTGTCCGGTTTTTGGTCATTGATTACACTAAGCGCTCTGATCGAAATGACTACTCGGTAAGTGTATGTCAAATTCGCTCCATACAGACATTACACTAGCGGATTCGACGTTTTCATCGTCTGTAACGACGGATCGTAGCAACAAATTTAAGTATAAGTTAGGTCACAAAATATGTCATTCAAAAAACAATGTTCCGCAAAAAACCATAAATGACCTGAGTGCATAGACTTAATGGACCTTTGGGTACTCCTTTGTTGTTGCCAGTTTTGTGGCACTGATTAGTGCCAGCGATATGAGCCGCGCGCACGTCGCGCACGGGTGACCCCGGCGGCGCGCCGCTCACCGCCGGCGAGTTCTCTCCGCCGTTCCTGTGCTCAAAATCTTCCAAAGGGCATATCGAAGTCAAAGTCAAAGACATGGATCCCAGGAAAGTTGCAAAAATATGTATACATCAACCTTACCGTCGCAGTAATAAGGTCTGTATACATATTTTTGGGACTTTGTGGTGTATACATATTGGTGCCCTTGACTGTACCCTGACTCAACATCGTATAATATACGTTTACAGGCGACCGGATAGCCTAGTAGTTATTTAGAGGCCCTGACTATGAAGCTTGAGGTCCCGGGTTCGATTAGATTATGTTTGTTCTCGGATCTTGGATGTTTAATATGTATTTATCTATATAAGTATGTTTATCCGTTGTCTAGTACCCGTAGTACAGGCTTTGCCTAGTTCGGGACTAGGTCGATTGGTGTCAATTGTCCCATTATATTTATTTATATTATAAACTTTGTCGAAATTGGAATAATCACCCTAGGTTCGCGGTCTAGAGTGGTTATTCCGATTTCGTCAAAGTTTATGTACGAGGTTGAGTTAGAGTACCGTTGATATCCTTTTGTTTATATCAATGCCATAGAGAATAGCATTCCTGATCCTTTTCATACCAAGTCGAATAAGAATCAAATAAGTTAGAATCGGATTCGGGTTCGGTTCGGTTCGGGTGACTTCGTACCTATTGACCTCTCCTTCTTTAACATAAGAAACGCCAAACTCGTAAGCTGTAAGGACTCTGAATATTTCTATACCTATTAAACAGTACCGTGACTGACTGACTGACTGACAGACAGACAACGCACAGAATAAACTACTGGACCTAGAGACTGAAATTTGGCGAACATTTTACCTTGAGTATCCTAGAGGTGCACTAAGAAGGGATTTTTCCAAATTCCCACGGGATAGGGAACTAGCCCATTTTGAAATATTTCACGGGGGCAAAGCTGCGGGACATAAGCTAATGAAGATAATTGTGTAATGTCTAGTGAATTATTATAATAGTCATATTACGTGGTACCTACTTACATTATTCAGAAATTATTTTAGGTATCCCTTCGTTTGGTCAAAAAACGTTTGTTCAACTGATTCATCTCCCAAATGTTTCATTTCCCGAAATCCTTTTTCTCAGAAATATTTACAGATTCAAAAAAAAAATTGGGTTTTTCATTTATTTATTGAAAAAGGGAGGCAAACGAGCAGGAGGGTCACCTGATTAAGCGATCACCGCCACCCATGAGAACCAGCAACCCTAAGAGAGTCACTAGTCCGTTGCAGGCCTTTAATGAGGAAAAGGGATAGAGGAAAGGGGTGGGGGGAGGGGGGGGAATCGGGCCTCCGGCACTCTCACTGACCGAACGAAACGCAACAGGGGTGGCTGTTGCTTCACGCCGATTTTCTGACGACGATTTTCAAATGAAACATTTGGGAAATTATTAAAATAAATGAAAATAAATTGTACAAAAATTTTAAATGACAATTTCGTGATGAAAATGACGGTTCCGATTTTCCTTTTGAGGTGCGGAACCCTAAACATGGAAAGTTTAAAAGATAGGTACTGTAGCTTATGTTAATTATATAATGACAAACCACTGCCTACGTACACTGGAAGGGCGAAGGGTTTACGTTATTTACATTATTACATAATACATAACAAATTTACATACAAATTGCTGCCTTTGCAAATCTGAAGCAGTCTGAAGCACAAATTGAATGTTGTTACATTTAAATTGCCCTCTAGGCATGCTATTAAATTGTCAGTTAACATTGTTATTACGAAAGAACTAGCAGAGTCTAGCACGTCTCAATCGAGTTCGCGTTAACGTCCTAATTACTAAATAAATATATATCATGTGACAATTAACACCAATTGACCTAGTCCCAAACTAGGCAAAGCCTACACTAATTGACCTAGTTCCAAACTAGGCAAAGCCTACACCAATTGACCTAGTCCCAAACTAGGCAAAGCCTGCACCAATTGGCCTAGTCCCAAACTAGGCAAAGCCTACACCAATTGGCCTAGTCCCAAACTAGGCAAAGCCTACACCAATTGGCCTAGTCCCAAACTAGGCAAAGCCTACACCAATTGGCCTAGTCCCAAACTAGGCAAAGCCTACACCAATTGGCCTAGTCCCAAACTAGGCAAAGCCTACACCAATTGACCTAGTCCCAAACTAGGCAAAGCCTACACCAATTGGCCTAGTCCCAAACTAGGCAAAGCCTACACCAATTGACCTAGTCCCAAACTAGGCAAAGCCTACACCAATTGGCCTAGTCCCAAACTAGGCAAAGCCTACACCAATTGACCTAGTCCCAAACTAGGCAAAGCCTACACCAATTGGCCTAGTCCCAAACTAGGCAAAGCCTACACCAATTGACCTAGTCCCAAACTAGGCAAAGCCTACACCAGTTGACCTAGTCCCAAACTAGGCAAAGCCTACACCAATTGACCTAGTCCCAAACTAGGCAAAGCCTACACCAATTGGCCTAGTCCCAAACTAGGCAAAGCCTACACCAATTGACCTAGTCCCAAACTAGGCAAAGCCTGTACTATGGGTACTAGACAACGGATAAACATACTTATATAGATAAACACATACTTATACTACATATTAAACATCCAAGACCCGAGAACAAACATTCGTATTCATCGTACAAACATCTGCCCCGACCGGGGATCGAACCCGGGACCTCAAGCTTCATAGTCAGGGTCGCTGACCACTAGGCCATCCGGTCGTCACATACTATGGGCAAATTGGCAGCGCCTCTAGCGGCACGTATTGGCAACATACTATACTCATACCAACTCACTGCTAATCAAGGATCATGGAAAGTAAACGGATTGACAAAGCCCATACTTTGAATCGTTCTTATTTACATTCAGCGCCATCTATCTGGCTTGAGTGACACATTAGAACCGCTGTTTTGTTATTATTTGACCCGCTGGCTACGACCTTGGCGCCATCTAGAAATTGCCTGAATTTTAATAGACTGCGGGGAACGATTCGAAGTATGGGTTTTGACACTCCATATACTATCATTCTTGCTGCTCATGGAAGCGAGAGAGTGGGACGCGAGCCCGATACACGAGCGCTGGAGGGGCTACCGTAAGCCAGTCATCACTGGACCTGGGTGCCCGAAATAGTCACTCCTACTCGTTGTTTTATTTTATTTTATTCTATTTCGTAATTAATTAACTATTGAAGCCATTTCCGGAATAAAAATATTTCATTTCATTTCATATGGCCTTGTTCATAAACGTGACTCAAGCCTCCGTTAGCTTATTATCATATTAAGAAGATAAAACCTATTTTAATAGGTTTTATCTTCTTCTTACTAACGGATAGGTCAATGTGACAGAAAAGGACAAAGGGACTTTAACGGCATTTTTGTTAAAATAGGTTTATGAATAACAGGGACAGTATTTGACACGGTAACGCGTATGCCAAAGAGAATATAATCACTACGCGAACGCAAACGAAACGTTTGTTGCAATGTGAAACTCACACTAGGTTAACGCTATTTATTATTAGGAATTCTATGCAATTTCCCGGGATAAAAGGGTCTATGTTTTAATTTAAGGTATAAGCTGTCTTTATTTAAATTTCGATCCAAAACCAAACATCTAAACATACGAACGTTCCCATTTATAATATTAGTAGGATTAGAAACTCGATAGATAGGGTACAATTAAATACCATAAATTGGTTATAAGCCCAATAATTGGAGGTGAGTAAAATTAATTGGGGATGTTCCAATACCTAATAGAGAACTGAAATATTTATCATTAGGGTTCCGTCATCATCATCATGTCAGCCGAAACACGTCCACTGCTGGATATAGGCCTCCCCCAAGGCTCTCCACTCTGACCGGTCTTGTGCTTTCCGCATCCACCGCGGTCCCGCGATCTTTAATAGGTCGTCGCTCCATCTTGTTGGAGGCCTACCGACAGCTCGTCTCCCGGTCCGTGGACGCCATTCGAGAACCTTCTGACCTTGACCTTTCGAGTTCCGTAACAAAATGGTAAATAGGAACCCTTATGGTGTGACCCATTTGGTCTGTCAGTCCGTCTGTCTGTGTGTCAAACCTAGTTATCTCAGGAACTACTAATTCTATGGACTGAACATTTTAATAGTTTTAGGTGATGCTTGCCCAACTTAAGACCTCGACATTGGAGAATTTCTGAGTCCAATCAGGGGACATATTTTTGAATCTCACTTGGTAACTAAACTCTCACTCATAATATTGATATCACTTTTTGCCAAAAGCCGTATTTTTAAATGTCATACCCGTCTACTAACATGCAGCTAATTTGCGTTTCTGTCGTAGACAAGCGAGTCAACATAGTGGATTGAGGTTAGCTGTCACTGCCAGTGGTCAAGAAGTCACTCAGTGATCCCGTTTACGAGTGGGTGGGGGCATGCATGGGGACAAATGTGACATAGTACTGTTCGCTGATGATACCTCTCTCATTTTTAAAGTCAACAGGCAACAGGAAGATCAAAGTCACATCAATGAGACTCTAAGAGATGTGCTGAAATGGTTTACTGCAAACAATTTACTATTGAATGCAGCTAAAACGAAATGTATAAAATTTTCGTTGCCTAATGTAAGACAGGTTGACACTACTATCAGATTAAATGGAGAGAAGCTGAACCTCGTGGATGAGACTGTTTTTCTCGGGCTTACCTTAGATCGCAATTTGCAATGGAGCCCACACCTATCTGGTCTTGCTGGTAGATTGAGCTCTGCCGCTTATGCTGTACGAAGAATCCGGCAATTCACCAGTGTAGAAACGGCGCGGTTAGTTTACTTCAGTTATTTTCACAGCATTATGTCTTATGGCATCCTAATTTGGGGCAAGGCGGCCGACATAGAGACAATCTTTATCCTGCAGAAGAGGGCGGTCCGGTCTATTTACAATCTTGGCTCCCGAGATTCACTTAGAGAACGCTTTAAAGAAATCGACATCCTTACAGTAGCTTCTCAGTATATATATGATGTAATATTGTATACACACAAGAACATCAAATCTTTCAAGAAAGTGTCGGATGTGCATGGTTTCAACACTCGGAATAAGCATAAACTTGCCGTCCCTAAATTTCGTCTACGAAAAGTCAGTAAGTCTTTTTTGGGAAATTGCGTGAGGTTCTACAATAAAGTGCCTGTAGATGCATGGGAATTGCCTCACAATTCATTTAAAAGATACATAAAGACCGCTCTCTTGAAAAAAGCATACTACAAAGTGGATGAATACTTATGTGATGGCACCACCTGGCCAAGGTTGAAAACAGAAGATAATTAGGACATCAATGTGACTTGGCTGCGTCCCGAAGATATTCGTGTATGGTGTCCGGCTCTGTTGCCGTTGTCCGCTGCGTACTAATTGTAATACAATTGACAAAAATAATGTTTTATTTATTTGACATGATGACATGAAATGTATATTTCATAAATTTTTGTTATTTGACATTTGGAGACCATATACATCTCCAGTTTATGTATATGTATTATTATACTTATTATTTGACCGTGGAGGCGTTTTACACCTCTGCTGATTTTAATTTAGTTTAAATTGACCCTAGAGACTATACATCTCTAAGCCATTTAGATTAAGTATTATATTATAGTATTAATTCTGGGACCCTATACATCCCTTTGTAATTTAAATTTTCACAGATATTTGACCTGGAGACCCTATACATCTCCTGCTCAAATAAAACGTGCCAGTAAAGTAAAGTGTTCTGGTTTTGCTGTTTTAATAATTACTTTTTACACTTGTTTCTAAAATGCGGTATTTTTTTTTTTCTCTCTTAATCTTTTAATGACAGAGTGAGGTTTCTTTGTGTAGTTTGTCTGTGGTTGCGTATTGTAAGAGCTAATGTAACTTGTTTTTAGAAAAAATGACTTTGTGCCAAGTTTCTTGCGGCGCATTCTTCTTGGCAATCATGGTCTTTCCGAAAGCGCTGGTAGACTCAAAAAAATGACGTGTAAAAGAGCATTCAACTGCCTATTTGCTGAATAAAATTTTGAATTTTGAATTTTGATATCATAGGCATGAGAATTTTAGTCACCGGTGAGATTCAGAAATACGGACTTTTAGAAGTCAGTTAATTTAGTCACCGGGCGATATTCAAAAATCGATCCTCAGATAATTAAAAGCATGCGCTGGTAGAACGACATCTCAAAAGCCTATAAACGTATCCTTCACACCGTAAACCTTCATCATCAGCCTATTTACGTCCCACTGCTGGGCACAGGCCTCCTCTCAGAATGAGAGGGCTTGGGCTACAGTTCCCACGCGGGCCCAGTGCGGATTGGGAACTTCACACACGCCATTGAATTGCTTTGCAGGAGTGTGCAGGTTTCCTCACGATGTTTTCCTTCACCGAAACGCTCATGATAAATTACAACCGTAAACCTTACTGTTATTCAATAACTCTTGGAAAAGTAACCGCCGAGTTATAAATCAGGTTTTTACAGCTCTCCACCAGACTGTCACGACATAGCTGTAAAAGTTATGGCCCCGGGCGGAAGAGTGAAACGTTTACAGCTGTCATTCGCTTTACTGACTTCACCCTTAATTAAGTGGGTGACAATTTAGGGCTCATTTTAGGGTGTAATTTAGGGTTTGGTATAGCCGAAGACGTACAGTGCCTACGGTTCAAACTTAAATGCGCCTTGGAAGTTGTTTTGTTCATGCCGCGGGAGGCGGTATCGCGGTCCCACTTCTAAATTTCCGTTGCAGCCTCTGTGCGTCTCGCTTCCCCTACAAATTACCGACTTCACTCCACGCGCTTTTAAGTTAACAAACAGTTACCTCTTCACGGGAAAACCGCTGCACCATTCTAGATGAAATTTGGTAAGAAGATAGTTTGAATATTGAGGAATAACATAGACTACTTTTTATTCGGGAAAATTACATACTTCCCGCGGGATAGCGCTACTTAACCGAAATCTACGCGGACGAAGTCGCGGGCAACAGCTAGTATTAATATATTTTTTGGCACAGGATTTTTTCCCAATCTAATTACCCTTGGAAACTGCCACTTTACTGCAAAAATGTAACCCCGTTTTATATACCTTTTACACAACGTTTAAGACTGGAAATGGCTTTTATTATATTTCAAGCGAAGACGAAGTTGCTGCGGTATAAAAGTGGGTAAAAAGGGAGGGGGAGGGGGGGGGGGGGGAGTAAGAGTAGGTAAAAAGGAGTTACCCGGCATCAGACCAGCTTTGAGATAATTGACCGACGAAGTGAGCGAAGCCTTTCAGTTTCAGGTAGGACAAAAATTATAGTGTGAATAGGCTAGTGGACTCATATTACAAATAATAAAAAATATATGTATGTCGGAGAATCGAGTCCGGCTTCCGAGTGCAACCGAACGCAAGCATGACGTCACAACCCGTCAAGCTTGGATGCGACGTACGTGCGGACGTATCTGTTCGGTCATAGTTAATTGTGTCCATATAAAGTAACTGTGATCAATATAGCAAAATTGATTAAACTAATTCTGGTTATTTCATTGCTGCTTGAGGTTACCCACAATGTCGGAATCCGACAACGAAGATGCACGCCCACTCAGCCCCGTTCTCCAGCATACTGCGACATGTATTTCTTATAGTACTAGGGCTAGCGAACCTAAATACGACGATTTTAAAACATAACAGTAAAATAATGTCGTGGAAATTAAATTTAAAAATGTATTTTTTTAATCTGTAATTTGAAACGTCAAAAACACTGGGCCATGATCGTGACGTCATAGAATTTGTAAACACCGGTAACAACTGACTAAACGTCACCGCATGTCAATTTCGAATGTGATTTTGTTTTATTCTCACTTTGTTTACAAACTATGTGACGTCACAAGTCACGACACAGATAATTTATACAAAATCATGGCCGGCACCGTTTTCGTCTGTTCATGAGAAGTTCATTTTAAAATTAAGTTTTTATAGTGTTTTAAGTCCCACAAAAATGCTATAATTTTTTTACTGTCTAATGGAACAACAATTAACAATTTTAGCCACGTTTCAAAAAAGAGTAGAATAGCCTATTATAGTGAAATAAAACGTATCACTAATGTATACCTATAAGTAGAGTTTAGCTCGACATGTTTCGAACTACTCTGTAGTCCTTCCTCTGGGAGTGCAGGACCCAGCGGCAGCGAGACGCACACTGCAAAACAACACAACATGTCGGGCTAAACTCGACTTATATAGTGAGTGATCCGTTTTTTTTTCACTATGATTGAGCCTCACGGTAGTTTCATGTTAAAAGTGGACAAAAATTCTTGCTTCACATACTTTCCGCGGAGTGAAAACTTCTCTCGCCAGTACAGTCGGCAGCAAAAGTTGCTAAGCAACCGAAGCGGTCACAATGATCTGCACAAGCTCTTATGTCTATAACAATAGAGCGGTGCTGAGATCATTGTGACCGCTTCGGTTGCTTAGCTACTTCTGCGGCTGACTGTATGGACAACTCATCAAATCTAATTTAGTGCGTCGAAGACTAGACCATTGAGTGATCGGCCACAGCAGAGAGTCTAGTGTAATCACCAGCCAAAAAAAAGTGTCGATCGCGTTCGCGTATACGTCTGAATTACTATGGGCACTATAGTATGAGAATGGTTTGTTGTCGATACGTGCACTAGTGGCGCTGCCAATTTGCCTATAGTAATTCCAACGTAAACGCGAACGCGATCGAGACGTTTTTTTGGTCGTTGATTACACTAGACGCTCTGAACTCTTGTTGTCCTGTTTTTTTTATACTGTGTTATGTGCTCCGTCAGCCTTTGGACATATTCCGCCTAGTCACTCCGATATGGTCTGGATTAGTCCGAATATGTCGGGCTGACATAAATTTACATTAATTACATTAAATATGCCCCAAAGCATGAAAAGACCTTTCCACGAATAGTTATTTTTAACCACAGACGAAAAAGACGGGTGTAATGAGTTTGACCTGTGTATCTGTCTGTGGCATCATAGCTCCCAAACGGATAGACCGATTTCGATGTAGTTTTTTTAATCGAAAGCTAGCTTAATCGCCATGGTTTTTAGCTAAGTTTAATTAAAATCGGTTCACCCGTTTTTGAAATATTGAACTTTGAAATGACAATATCAATTTTCAACTTTTTTAAGTTGATTGGGAGGTTGTCATTCAAATACATCATCATCATCGTTATGTCAGCCGAAAGAAGTCCACTGCTGAACATAGGCCTCCCCCAAGGCTCTCCACTCGGACCGGTCTTCTGCTTTCCGCATCCATCCGGCCCTTACTAGGTCGTCGCTCCATCTTGTTGGAGGCCTACCGACAGCTCGTCTCCCGGTCCGTCAAATACAGTTTTCCACTCTCACATTATTGAAACTGTAAGCGTTTCTATTTAACTTGGCAAGCTCGTTCAAGTTTGTGATTGAAAGCTTTCTTTGTGTAACGATGTTATTTTAACTAGATTAGTTTATCGACCTTCGTTTGGCTTTAATCACGAAGAGCCTTCCGAAAGCTCCCAACTTGTGCTATGTTAATTTGAAAATTGATTGCTATGTCTTAAACGCCGTGTGGAAAGGGCTTAATTCATTTATTAGCCGTGTATTTTTGGTATGCCTCTACAGTTGAGTTGAGTTTTAACCAACGTTGCAAAAAGGGGTGTTATGAGTTTAACGCTGCGTGTGTATGTGTGTGTGTGTGTGTGTGTGTGGCTGTTTATTTGGCAGAACTAAAAAGAGAAATCCTGAATTCTAGTCTCTTCTGATTTAATGTCTACTAAAAATGTGTAATAAAATAAAAAATACAAAAAGACTGCTGTAGATATTGATGATCGTGCAAAACAAAAATGTTTTAAGTAAACTTCTATTGGTAATAATATTTTGACATTTAGCTACTTTGGTTTATGTCATAATTTTGAACAGCAGGAAAATTCATAGACGGCGTTATTGCTATAAACTATACCTATAAAATACATATATATGTTCATCATGATATGCATCTATACTTATAAAAAAGTACCGTGACTGACAGACTGACAGACAACGCACAGCTTAAACCACCTGGACCTAGATACTTGAAATTTGGCAAACATATAGGTACTTTGAGTATCCTAGAGATGCACTAAACTAAGAAGGGATTTTTTGAAATTCCCACGAGATAGGGAACTAGCCCATTTAAGTAGGTTTTCTAACGGTGGTTCTAACCTAACAGTTAGTTAGGTATATACAAGTACTTACTGATTGCGTGCAAAAACACAAACCTCATAAATAAACAGCAAACGCGTAGGTGCTCCCTTTTATTCAATTTAGTATTTTGTAAGCTAGCGTTCGTAGTAAATGAGATTTTACTTGGATTTCATCGAGGAATCCCGTCTACTTACGATCCACCCGATCAATCATTAAGACGCTGCTTCTATATCCACGAAATTGAATGATTTTCGTCTATTCTACGGCGGAGAAAGTATCGCTATATATATATATAGAGAAATATACTTAATATTATGAAGTGTTGAGTAATTGAGTTTTAGTTGACTGATTGCAACGCGGTTAAATCTTTTTCACGTAGATATCTCTTGGATTTGATTTTACTCTGAACAAAATACATAGATCAGATCACAATACCGTTTATCTATCTATACCTATAAAATCTTTTATAAATCCCTATAGGTAAAACAGTACCGTGACTGACTGACAGACAGACAATGCACAGCCTAAACCACTGGACCTAGAGACTTGAAATGTGGCAAACATACCTTGAGTATCCTAGAGGTGCACTAAGACGGGATTTTTCGAAACTCCCACGGGACAGGGAACTAGCCCATTTTGAAATATTTCACGGAGGCAAAGCCGCGGGGCATAAGCTAGTTTACTTAATAAAACTTGAAGCTACAATATTTATCATATTGGTAATTAGGTACAGTTGGAATGAAAAAGGTACGTCACCGTAATAAAGTGTACATATCCTCGCACCACGTCAGTTACGACCGTTACTTTATGTCTAACTATTAGGACACAACGTAGTTATTTGATACAAACTTCGTGAGTTCATTAGTTTCAAATGGTACTAAAGATTCTACAAACTGATAAGAGAATGACTATTAAAACTGACGTAGGTTTTCGTACCCCGATTAGACATCTTAAACAACAAACGCACAGTCGTCATGAGACATACACAAATACTCGGAAATATGAACGCAACTATAGTAAACAGGGTCCACAGCTATGATATATCTCTTTGTTCCCAGGTGGTCGTCATGGGTAGCAGCACTACATCCGACAAGACCATTAACACGAGCACCGACTCTGCTGCGACCGCGCTCACCTCCGTCACGGGCACAGACGACTCCATGGATGCGGAGCCGGAGCCAGAGCCGCCCACACACCCGCCCAACCTTATCGACAACGACCCAGTCCAACAGGTAACAACACCCCGCCCGACTCCACCGCGAACGCGCTCGCCTCCGTCACGGGCCCATACGACTCCATGGTCGCGTGGCGAAGCCGCCGATACACTCGTATAACCTCATCGACAGCGACCCGTTCAACAGGTAACAGTACCCTGACTCCAAGGCCATCGCACTTGCCTTCATCACGGGTACAGTCGACTCCATGGACGCGGAGCGAAGCCGCCAAGGCCAGCACACCCTCATAATCTTATCGACAGCGACCCAGTCTAACAACTTGACTCCAACGACTTCGTAAAGCAGGACGACCCACAACTACAACATTAACTTCTAGTTTTTCCCTAAAACAAAACTCCAGCAGGTACCTTCCTTCTTCTTTATGGCGGCCTCTAGGGCTTGTGTCAATGACACCTGACATTTCATATTATCTTCAGCAGGAACCTCCAAGCACGGCCCCACCCCACTACCACAGAGCTCAGGACAGCTGCGAAATCGACTCACCCGCGTACACCAAGCCACAATCAGCAACTGACGTCTTAGACTCGCCCAGACCTGGTCCAGCCAGGTTCATATTCGACGTTCCTTTACCAGAACCCAGGAAAGAAAAAAGGAACAAGACTGTTGTCCAAGACAGCATACCTTCGACGTCGATACAGATTCCGTACGACTCCAAAATGGAGACGCCAAAGAGTCCGAAAGTGAGTCAGAGTAAATATGAGACCCACTTTAAGTTTGAGCCGGAGAAGAGAAGAGGGAGTGAGGGGAGGAAGAAGAAGGAGAAAGAATATTATAAGGTAAGGCAATGGATTACAATGCGTGTACATTCGGGGAAAAAAGCCTGCTTTAAAAAATGTACGCTTAAAATGACGAAAAGTAGAGGACATTGTTTTTTATTTGCACCTATTTGTAAAGATCTACGAGTACTTTTATCAAATAAGTGTATGGATTTAGTCTAATGTACGCATCAATCAGATCGAAGCGAGTCGTCATTGAGTGAACGCTGAAAAACATAGAGTACCTATCTTACGATGTGAGCGCTCTCAGAAGAGGAATAGTTAGTAATCTAAACTCCACTTATACAGGGTTCGTTTTAATGAACCGTCTAGAATTCAGCCAGAGGTTGAGTAAGTCTAAGTGAGCATCCTGTGAAGTTTTTTTAAATCATTCTCCCATACATGTTGTCAGCCAGCAGAGGCAAATTAATGTAAGGGAGATTTTTATTTCCAAATAAAATTTTAAAAGTCGAAAACCCCCGACATTGTCATTTCAAAGTTCAATATTTCAAAAACGGTAAAACCGATTTTAATGAAACTTAGCTAAGAACCATCTCAATTAAACTAGCTTTCGATTAAAAAAAACCGCATCGAAATCGGTCTATCCGTTTGAGAGCTATGATGCCACGGACAGATACACAGATACATCCCTCTTTTTTCATCGGGGGTTAAAAATACACGGACTTACTCAACCCCTGGCTGAATGCTTGATGGTTCATTAAAACGCACTCTGTATACGAACCTGTTTATATCACTATACAATACAATACAATACAATAACTCTTTATTGAACACCACATAACAGCACCACTATGGCACTTTAACTATGTCTAAACCTGACGGTTTCATGTCATATTACTTATTGCAGGATGAGGTGGCGAAGTTAAGGAGGCAGCTGGAAGGGACTGATGTGTTTGCAGCATCGAGAAGACGGTCTTCGGCACATCAGCATTCGGTGCCGCCGCCGGCCTCGAGAAGACAGTCCACAGGTATTAACAGTTTATGCATGTGATACATGATGAGGGTCCTTAAAACACGAGAGCGATTTCAAACGTTGTGGCTGCTACGCCATGCCTTTAACTGGTCCTCTTTCTATAGTAGTTTATGCAACTGTTACACAATGAGCTTCGCCTCGTTTCATAAAAACACACTCGTCTTTTAAGGCCTAATTATGTGGAGTGGCATACATTACTTTATCTACACACATATTATAAGTACTCTAAGATGGGTTCAGAAGCCGAAGGCATATATCATACCCATACCTGTCACGAATTTGACTGGCTTTTTTTAATCATAGACAAACATACCGAGCTGACGTTTCGTAAACTGTTTTTTTTTGTAAAAAAAAAATCAATATCACATTATTAATTATACATGTCAGACTGAACTCGACTTATATACGTGAGTGATCCGTTTTATTTCACTATGATTGTAAATTACGTTGGTCGTCAAATTCGAAAAATTGAATTCGATATCGAAAAGTCATTACGACATCGTATTCGATGTTATGTTATTACTTTACTGCAGGACCTGCTGGTGGAGGTGGTTGGCGGGGGAGGCGACGATTTACTGCAATGCTGGTCATTTTCTACGGTTTCTGAACGCATTTTAGAGGACTTATGATATGTGTGTAGATAAAATAATTTATTGAATCATGCGCTACTTTGCGGAGGTCCGATCGCCGCACAGATTAACTATTTTTCACTTGTGGTCGCGGGTGAGCAAAGCAATTGTTTTTGGTCCTCTTTCTATTGACGCACGCGTTATTGGATAGTTGTCCTGCTTGAATGAATAAACTCCGCCCTCCAATTGCCTCCAAGCATCGCCTTAAAACTAGGATTTACCTTCCAGCGGCTCAAGTCCACGTCACAGCGAACCCTTTAGACACGGCAGCGTCCATGCCGTCCGGCCGCACCACAATAGTGGTACAGCAGCCGTCCCTCTCGCTCGACTACGGCGGGTGCGCGACCATCCTCGTGCGGGACGGAGACGACAACAGGCGCAAGAGTCGCGTCTGCAGCGACCACATACAACAGCTGCTCGATGTGACGAGTCAGTTCACGTCGGAGGACCTGCATGACTTTGATAAGAGGTTAGTTTTTCTATACGGGATAATTTAGCCTGTACACTTTGCGGAAGGTTGCACAATTGTATTTACTGCAAGCGATTAGGAAAGAGACCAAGATCATCATTATCATCTTATCACTGCTGGACATGATCTTCTCCAAGGATCTCCACGACGTTCGGTCTTGTGCTACCCCCCACTTTACAAGATCGTCTGTCCACCTTGCGATAGGCCTACCAACACTCTAGAACCTTACGGCCTCAATGGCCATCAGTTCTACGATGAATGTGCTCCGCCTACTACCACTTATGGTGTGCAATTTGCTGCACTGACTTTGCATGACTTTAGTTCTTCTACGGATCTTCTCCTTTCTGATTCGAGAATAGCTCTTTCCATTGCAATAATCAAGATATATTTAGCGTTAAAGTGTCAAATATTATGCACATGAATCTGATTTGTCAAAATAAAACATGTTAATGAACACATCGTTCCTTATTTGAAGGGTACACGGAACGACCATGTATTGTCTAGTCACATGTTCTTTCCGTGTACTCTTTCTTAATTTATTCTCGCTTATCGACCCACGTTGAAGTCGACGGCATAAAAATCTAAACCATTATCCTTTCGCGAGTTCTTTCGCAGAGTGTCCCTTTATTCTACCAGAAAGATGAAAGATAAAAGGAATCGTGTTTAAAAGATAATAAAAGATGAAAGTAATTCCGCTGCCGCGTTACGTTTTCATATTTTTATGAGAGTTGTCACTCAAATATAAAAGGGGTGAGATGCGAGAGAATATTTATTTTGCTTTGTAGTGAATTGCTGGAGCGTAACGAGGTTTAGACGTCAAGGATTTTGCTTCTTTTTTCTACGTAAGCCTGGTATGCTTTGCCGTTCGCATAAACTCTTTTTCGAGCTATTGCAGAGCTTCTAGTGTAATTTTTGACACAAGAACGTCTCGATCTCGTTCGCGTTAACCACTGAGCGTCTAGTGTAATCAGGGACCAAAAAAACGTCTCTACATCGCGCTGACGAAGTTTCTCAAGTCAGGTGCATAAATACAACTTCCAACTCTCTTCCTTCGGAGTTCGATCCCCATGCATAACATCTGCCTGGAGAGAGATTCCTCTATTGTGGTCGTCCTCACAAGTTCATTTATTTGTATGAGAACCGAGCGTTGAAATGTTGCGTAGTTATGTTGCGTAGTTATGTTGACGGCACGATAGTGTGATTTAGTGAGAAATACCTTGATTAGCTCCAACTTTTTGGTGGTGTTAACACAATTAGGTAATTTAATTGTTGTCTTCCGCAATAGTTTTCTTTATCGATTATAGGAGAACTAGCTTTATACCCCGCGGCTTTGCCCACGCGAAATTTTTCAAAATGGCCTAGTTCCCTTTCCCGTGGGAATTTCGAAAAATCCCTTCTTAGTGCGCCTTTAGGATAGTCAAGGTATATGTTTGCTAAATTTCAAGTCTCTAGGTCCAGTGGTTTAGGATGTGCGTTCTCTGTCAGTCAGTCACGGTACTGATATAAAGGTATAGATTAATTTCTAAAAGGCCGTATTGGAATATTGCGATCAAAAGACACGACAAGAGCTTAACGCAAACTTCAAGTTTCAAACAATTTTCACTTTGTTGTTGAGCGTAGATCACGCCGTGTTCACGTGACTGCCCAATTTTGTTAAGCCAATATTTGTTTTGCGAATCAAAAACACAACTTAATTACCATGTTAGCGGCCTCAACTCTGAGTGTGCCTTTTACCTTTGCGATAAATATTCATAAGGAGTTCGTGGGTATTACGGTAGCTGTCACTCCGCTGCGACAAATTCTCTCTTAATCCATATTAATCTTGTTGCTAGAGCCACAGCGTATGTAACCAGCTGATTCAGTTAGGTAAATTTAACTCCTTGTGCAAAGTCTGCTTGGTCGTTAACTCCTGCCGCTAAGCAGCATGCAGTGACGGCACCTAGACGGCACCTATGTGTTCTCACGTGAAGAAGAAGACAACCAGAAAGAAATGACACAGAATACTTAGGGACACACTTCAAGTTGAATTTCTTCGTTCACTTGTTTCTTTTAAATAAATATTTTCAGTAAAAAGTTAACCTAAATAAGTTCCATGACGGGTACACGGAAAGAACATTGTCTAGTCACCTTAGCAACTTTTTGAGTCATCGCGATTTGAAAGTTTGGAACGATGTAATTATCCATATAACTTTCGTACAAATCTTTTTTTAAAGCGATAAAAAAAACAAGTTAAATAAATATTTGTATCTGTAACTGAGTGGTAACTTATAGTCTATTGAGTGCTCTACATTTTAAGATTGAAATCTCTTTTAAAAAAAGTGACTAGATATTTTTTATACTACGAGGAAGGCAAACGAGCAAGTGGGTCACCTTATGATAAGTGATCACCACTGCCCATAGACACCCGTAATCCCGAAGTGTTTGCATGATGCGTTGCCAACCTAGAGAGCTAAGATGAAATGCCTCTTGTGCCCGTAATTACACCGGCTGTCTTACTCTCCACACCGGTACACAACACTGCAAGCACTGCTGCTTAGCGGCAGGATTAGCGAGTAAGATGGTGGTAGCGATCCGGACGGACCTTGCACAAGGTCCTACCACCCGATATGTTCTTTCCGTGTACCCTTCATATGGTATATAATCGATGTACATACGAAAAAAATACATACAGTGGAACGTAGAACCTCCCCCGTTTTTTGAAGTCGGTTAAAAATGATTCATTTATCCTGTGAAGCATCTGCCCCGGAGTTGGGTGGCGCGTCAGCAATGACCCGGATTAGGCGTTATATTGTGTGACTTGCTATCCGGTACGAGACACAGCGGGTTGATAATTGCTTTTATCTACACACTGTTAGGAGGTTGCAAACCTTCCTAGTTAAACTATATCATGTTGTGCACTATTAAATAAAATAAAAATAAATATCATGGGACAATTTACACCATGATCTCAGTATGAGTATCTTTTTGTATTTTTTCTCCCAATTTTCCGAGGGTCCGGGTTCGATTCCCGAGGTTGCCATTTTTCTGGTTTTTTTTCTGCGTATTCATGTTTCAGTGAGTTTATAAAAAAATATAATTCAATTGACACCAATTGACCTAGTCCCAAACTAGGCAAAGCCTGTACTATGGGTACTAGACAACGGATAGACGTACTTAGGTATATATAGATAAACACATACTTACCTTTATATAATACGTAGTAAACATCCAAGACCCGAGAACAACCATTCGTATTCATCATACAAACATCTGTCCCGACTGGGGATCGAACCCGGGACCTCAAGCTTCATAATCATGGTCCACTAGGCTATCCGGTCGTCGGTGTCCGGCCGGTATTGTTCATGTGTGTCCTAGCAACGCTGTGTCTTTTGTTCAATACACAAGGCTCTAACATGGTTTTTCTTTAATCTCTAATATGGTAGCAGAGCGTGGTTGCAGGTAAATATGTTCCGGATGTTACATTTAAGATGGATGATTCGAGTGCTGTATTTGAGGACCTCACTAATGCGTTCAAAAACCGTAGAAAATTTCGACAGTAATATCGCAATGTCATTACGACATCGAATTCGAATGTGAGTTTCGAATTTGAAACATCTTCAGAAACCAATAAAAAAAATACTGCACTGCTGATAAGCGACTAAGATTTGTCATCTGACTGACTGAGGTTGTGATCTCCCTACGGAGTTCTACAAAGAGAATAACATACAATACATCAACAGATCCCATTAAATTTCCACCCTCATCTTGAAATTAACGTTAAGCGTCGTATACACCCGTTAATTGAGTGCCAAATTGCTGCAAATTTGCTTATGAAGGGCGTCAAACGGGGCGTGTGATCACGCCTTAATAATGGAAACCGCTAACTTAAGAGCTCGCCTCCAAACTGAGTGCTGAGAGGGGCAAATCAGAGGTTTTTTGCTTTTTGTTTTAGGAAAAACCGAACAAGTGCGAGACGGACTCGCGCACGAGGGTTCCGTACGACGATTAACGCTTTTCCCCAGTGTTTTTACTTGTCCAGTGTTAGCAGAGCCCTGCCTTCTAAGCAAAATGTACGCAGTGTGGGGTCATCTTGAAATCTACAGACATAAAAAATTAAGATTTTGAGAATTTTCAGAGTGGTTGTGCTATAAGAGCTACCTTTATAGTAAATTTTAAGTTTCTAGGACAACTGGAAGTACCCTTTAGGTTTTCAAGGTAGGGCAATTTGTGTGGAAACAACCTTTTTAATGACTGTATCTTTTGATTGCGTTGACTTAGAAGTTTGATTTTTTCACAGCTTCAAGGGACTGCAGGCTTGAGTATTTGATATTAATTTCAGAATGCTACCTGCACGCGTTCCAGAGCAAAAGGGTCTTGACAGACAGACATATAGACAGACGGACGGACAACAAAGTGATCCTATAAGGGTTCCGTTTTTCCCTTTTGAGGTACGGAGTCCTAAAAAATAAGTTTTTTAGTGAAATAAAAACGTATCACTCACGTATATAAGTCGAGTTTAGCCAGACATGTTTCGGACGAGCGAAACAGCGGGTGTTGGCGAGCGGTCTCGCCACCGCTGGGTCGTGCGCTCCCAGAGGAAGGACTACGAGTTAGTCCGAAACATGTCGGGCTAAACTCGACTTATATACGTGAGTGATCCGTTTTTATTTCACTGTGATTGAGTCTCATGGTAGTTTCATGTTAAAAATAAGTTTTTTCTTGAAAAATATTTTTATAAGTCCTCTTTAATGCTTTCAGATATCGTAGGTAACGACCAGCAGGTCAATCTTAATAAAAAACTTGCAATGAAAAGGGTACCTCACTATGTTCGTGATTCATCATAATGTCACGTGTATATCTTTAGAGAAAGTTTGAAAGAACCCGCTCTATACCACGAGTCTTTTCAGAAACCTCTTAAAGAAATAGAAGCTCATACGAACTATTCAGGAAATCTTTTAATATTGTACTTTTTCCATTAGGCAGATTCACGGACCAACCACCCTCTGGACACCAAATGTCAGGGCGGACGTTTCCGAAATACATAATGCTCATTTGCACCGATAAATCTCTCTAGCCATGAATCGCGGCTCACTGTCGACCAGATGACTAGCTATGAACCAATCACGACGCACTCCCCCGGCCCGCCTCACCGCGGCTTTTTTCGTATTGACTTTCCAAGTAAATTATAGAAGATGCGGTGTCCAGAGGGTGACATAATGAAAACGGGATATTGACCGCGATTACCTTATAGGTTTGATGAGCTCCCGATATTTCGATGCAGTTGCATGCATCATGATCACGGGCAAACTCTGTGTAATATCGGGAGCTCATGAAACCTATAAGGTAATCGCGGTCAATATCCCGTTTTCATTATGTCTAATGCAATTAACCGCGAATCATATAAACTGTTATTGTCCAGAGGGTGGTTGGTCCGTGGGCTGATTTCATACACGACACTGTTATACAGGGGGTGCGCTTTAATGAACCGTCAAGAATAGGGGTGATGCCTCTTGGTCAAATCAACTACTTTGTTGAAATGTCGAAACGATTTGGTCGGATCCGTTAGTATGAAGTTTGTATTGAATTACAGAACTATGACGTCGTAATTTTCAGTGATCTAACTGCCTCCTTTTGTTATTTTTTGTTAAAAATAGTTTTAATTGCAGTAACAATGGGACAGTAACAATGGGGAGGGACAGGGGGTGTGATCCCCATTCTGGATCCTATCTGAGGGTCGAGCACGACTTTACCAATGCTGCGTAACGTAAAGTCGAATAGTAAACATTGTCGAGTTTGTATGACGTTTGGAACAGCGCCCGCCCGTGAGCGTATTTAGAACTAAAATTTAGTATGAGGTTTCTTGATCTCGATACGGTAACCGTAACGTTACGCAGCTTTCGTGAAGTCGTGCTCGACCCTCTGGTGCAAAGGACTTCCTTGGATATTTAGCGGGAAACGCGGGCAGTGTTTTGGGTACTTTTACGCCGAATACGGTTCATGGCGGGGATTTAAAAAAATTCAGTGTTGTTGTTTTTATAATTATTGTAACATTATTTTGATGAAGCCTGTGGCAAAAAAAATGCAGTAGGTAATAAGTGAGGCATCAAGCTTGATAAGTGAAAATGTAAAATTTTATTTTGACATTAGTCAACAAAGGGTTGTTGAATAGGGATTCAGCCAGTGGTTGAGTAATTTTAAAGGTAATGTTTTTATTTAGAAAAACAAATAGAAAGACATTCTCCCATAGATTCATAGCGTCTGCTGGTTGACAATGTTGTATCATCGGCATAATCTAATGTTATATGGAAGGGAATACATCGTCCTATTTACGCTTCTTTATTATTATTATGGGCCTGTTTTGTCCCACTGCTGAGCAAGGGCGTCACCCCAACGCTTCCACTGTTCAGTGCCCTAAGCACGACTTGTCGAATCCTGCGTTACGTTACGGTTATCGTATCGAGATCGAGAAATCTCATACTAAATTTTAGTTCCAAATACGCTCACGGGCGGGCGCTGTTCCAAACGTCATACAAACTCGTTATAGTTTACTATTCGATTTTACGTGACGCAGGATTCGACAAGTCGTGCTTAGGGCACTGGTCTCTGCGTACAACGGCCAGTCTTGCAAGAATAATTTTAACACATCCCGTCTTAGTTAGGACTCCACTCAGTGGTTAAGTAATACAAGTCATTTCTCAAATTTTACACTGAAACGTAAATATACAGAAGGACCAGAAAAATGTATTCTCGAACTGGGATTCGAGCCCAGGACCTCCACCATACCGTGGCGTGGCGCTACCAACTGCGCCATCCGAGCAATCTTTGGTAGCAGCGAGAAACTCCTAAGTGTATATTCTCGTTGCAGTTTATCTATTTCAAATTACTTCGCGATTTTTGGTCTTCCTGTATTTTACGTTTCAGTTTGAAATTTGAGAAATAATTTCAAAAGGGATGACCGAAAAAATAAAAATACAAAACCGGCCAAGCGCGAGTCGGACTCGCGCACGAAGGGTTCTGTACCATCCTAACTAATATTATAAATGCGAAAGTAACTCTTTCTCTCTGTCTTTCTGTCTCTCTGTCTCTCTGTTTGTTACCTCTTCACCAATCTACATGAAATTTGATAAGAAGATAATTTGAATATTGAGGAATAACATATAGCGATAACCGAAATCCACGCGGACGAAGTCGCGGGCAACAGCTAGTTATCTATAAAAATGGCAAAAAAATCACATCTGTCGTATGGGAGCCCCACTTAAATATTTATTTTATTCTGTTTTTAGTATTTGTTGTTATAGCGGCAACAGAAATACATCTGTGAAAATTTCAACTGTCTATCAAGGTTCGTGAAATACAGCCTGGTGACAGACGGGCAGACAGACGGACAACAAAGTGATCCTAACAAGGGGCCCCTTTTTCCTTTTGAGGAAAATACCCTAAAAATGTTCTCATTTGTCAGGTACGGAAGCCCCCACCACTCGAGATCGCAGTCGGTGAAGGCGGCGCGCTCGCGCACTGGCGAGAGGCAGCTACTGGGGCTGCCTCAACAAAGGGCCCGCGTGGCCTCCATGCCCAATACTGGTGTGGAAGAGGAGTACTATAGACTGAGGCACTTTAGTATAACTGGTGAGTGTCAGTTTTATATGACGCGCGGTTAATTACTTCCTACAAATCCTACTAATATTATAAACGCGAAAGTTTGTGAGTGAGTGAGTATGTTTGTTACTTTTTCACGCTGGAACGGATAGCTTAAACCCTAGATTAAAACATGAGCTATCTTTCATCCCGGAAAATTTTATAGTTCCCGCGGGATAGCGATAACCGAATTCTACGCAGACGAAGTCGCGGGCAACAGCTAGTTAGACATAATTACAACGGGATGTTGACCGCGATTACCATATAGGTTTGCTCTCGTTTCGTCAGTTTACCCGTGATCATGATGCATGCAACTGCCTTGAAATATCGGGAGCTCATCAAACCTACACTCAAGAGCAAAAAAAAACGGGTCACTTTGTATGGAATTGTTCATATAAAGTGACCCGTTTTTATTGCTCTTGAGTACATAAGGTAATCGTGTCACTTTGCTTAACGTATTTTGCTTCTCCACGGCCGTCACTTTAATTCGCGTCACGTGTTTTATTTTACATGGACGCGTTTGGAGGGTAGGCCTTACATTAAAACATACCTAATAGTTTCAAACATACTCGTGTGTGTACATACGTGTGTGGTTGAGGACCAGCAAGGCTCTGCGCCTCAGAATACAACACAAACAAGAAGACACTGTTCATTTTTTATGGATTTCGCTACCCGTTTACACTTAAAAAATGATTAGATTCTGTTTTTTATGAGCCCAACGGTATTTCTGCATGTAAGAACGACATGAGAAAAGATTAATCAGTACTCGTACTGTCATTTGTACCTACAAAACGTCACGATACGCAGCGTGCACGGAGATGACTACGCGAAACAACTCCATTAAGAGTAGTTTTAGTTGCCTCAGTTTTAAGCACTCTCGCGGTTTCTGTAGTGTTCTGTATTCTGAGTTCTTCAGCTCTGCACATAGCGTACCTCAAAAAAATTCAGAAAATTCTCAAACTTTTTGGCGTCCAGCGGATATCTTAGGACTGTCATTGATAATGGTTACGCCTCCCAGGTAAAGGCGTGGTGAACAGAGGCGACTCCCTCCGCTCCAGAAGATCTAGATCCAACACTTCGGTGGCATCCAGCGCCTCCAGCACAGAAGCGGTCAACAGGGCGTCGGCGCCATGCTCGCTGGCCTCTTCAAGGTAGAAACAGCTTTCAAAAGACAACTTAGAGCCTTGACTTTCGCTAAAGAGGTATCAGTCTGCGATGATACTAGTGAATTTCCATTGGCCGAGTTCTGATTGAGCGAGCCGCCTCGCGAGGCAGCCCCTTGAGACATGATTTTATTTGACACAAGGTTCAAAGTCTTAATGAAATGGGCTGCCTTTGGGCCATACACAAAGACATCGCATAGTATCGCAGTCAGTGGGTCAACACAGGTGTGTTTAGAAGCAATCTAACTAAGCGGGTGTTTTGCGGGTGGTACTTAGGACCTTGTGTAAGGTCCGTCTGGATCACTACTAGGTACCATCTTACTCGCTAACCCGGCCACTAAGCTCCAGTGCTTGCACTGTTGTGTTCCGGTGTGGAGAGTAAGACAGCCGGTGTAATTACGGGCACAAGAGGCATTTCATCTTAGCTCTCTAGGTTGGTCTGTGGGCAGTGGTGATCACTTAGCTGACCCACTTGCTCGTTTGTCTTCCTCGTCGTATAAAAAAGCTCATTTGCTCGACATTTCATCAGTGTTTCTTTCGGTGCCCAGGGACTCCTCAGCGGGCCTGAGCGCGTACCGAGTGCTGGTGCTGGGCGGGCCCGGGGTTGGCAAGTCCAGCCTCGTTGGCCAGTTCATGACTTCAGAGTATTTGCACGCTTACGACACTAGTATAGGTGAGTCATGTCAAGTGGTATTCAGATTATGTCGTGGTTTGTCAACTAATTTAGCTATGTCGACGACGTAAGGTTTATAATTTCCGCACGCAAGATTGGTACGGAATTTAATTTTGAATGAACATGTAGGTTATTATTTCTCCCACAATGTTTGCTTTCCAGGCGCGGATCTGGAGGGGGAGGGTAATGTTTTCAATTGCGTCCCCCCTGTCCCCCCCCCCCCCCCCCCCCTCCTGAATTGCGATCAATTCCTAGTTTTTTTGTTTTAATTTTTCTGGAGAAATAAGCAGGTGGCTTGAGCTAAGATTACCAGCCCCCCCCCCCCCCCCCCTCCCTCTCCCTAAACCAAATCCTGAATCCATAATTTTTCGGCAAGATTAAACAGGTGACACGATATAAGATTATAAGAAAAACCGGAATCCGCGTCTTGTGTCAACGTAATGTAAGAATTTATAATTTCCTCATGCAAAGGTTGGTACGAATTTTATTTTCAATGAAGACGTAAGTTATTATTGCCTCGGCAGTGTTTGCCCTCGGTACATGTAAAGGTTGGTACCCCTCACTGAGTTAATTCTACCTAAAGCAAGACAGCCTGGAAAACCTTGATCTATTTTATGTTACCTGCGCTTCTAAAGACATGCTTAGAAATTAGATTTTTGTAATACAACGTATGGTTTGCAGAGGAATTTTTTGCTTATCATTCAAGTTTAATTATTCCTATCCACGAATTCAGCCAGGCAAATTAATGTGGCACCATTTTCTAAACTTGGTAGAGGAACCACTTCATCATCACATCATCATCAGCACAGGCCTCCTCTCAGAATGAGAGGGCTTTTGCTATAGAACACAACGTTTTTACCTATAGCGTACTAGAATAAGTGGTAATATATTGTTCTCAAATCTAATACCCCCACCATAAAAACACCTAGCACAACCTTATTGTATTCCCAGTAGCCGAATTTTCGGCAAAAGCTCCTCTGAAACCTCATTTGCATCTCTCTGAGAGCGACGTATGAAGCAAATATCAATTGGTGAACTTTACTTAAAGGGCTTAGGATTCTCTGATGCGAGCAATGCTGAGGCCGTAATACTTACTTATAAGTTACTTAGAATACTGTAGTTATTGAGTAGGTATTAACCTTTTGCATGCACCTCCACCGTTGATTCAATTGTACCACAACCATAGCGCCCATCTGTTTTGTAACTTAGAAACTAGGTATATATGTTGTTAATCGCTCTCGCAGACACAGGCTCAGCCTAGTTTGGAGTCTGATGGATATTTCCCTTTGTAAAAACTGCTTATCTAAATAAACTATTTGTATTTGTATACTTGAGCAACGATTTTTGGGATTAAAAGTTATTTTTTTAACTTATCATCATCATCATCATAATTGCCGAAAGACGTCACTGCTGGCCGGCGGCCTCCCCCGCGGCTCTCCACTCAGACCGGTGTTGTGCTTTCCGCATCCACCGCGGTCTCGCGATTTTTTAACTTATTTCTGATTTTATGTAACTTGCTGTTTTAGTATTCTTTACCTCCGACCTAAAAAGAGGGGTGTTATAAATTTGACATGTGTAGGTATCTGTATATCTATTAGTGGCGTCATAGCTCCCAAATGTATTGATGTATTTCGATGCGGTTTTTTCAATCGAAAACTAGTTTAATCAAGATAGTTCTTAGCTAAGTTTAGTTAAAATCGGTTCACCCGTTAGGGAGCTACGATGCCACAGACAGGTACACAGATACACAGGTCAAACTTATAACCCCCCTCTTTTTCGTCGGGGTTTAAAAATAGACAAAGAACGTCATATTAGTTTGAATCCGTTTCTTATCATGATTTCTTTGACGAGGGTTATTCGATTTCAGACGATAACTTCATTGAGACGTTACTAAAGGGAAGTGAAAGGGCCTTTGCATACGATCGCCTTTGAAATTTCAATATTTGATAATAAAACCGGACAAGTGCGAGTCTGACTCGCGCATGAGGGTTCCGTACAAAGATTTCTCTGCTTTTCCTCAATGTTTTAAGTTGTCCAGTGTTAGCAGAGCCCTGCTCCTAAGCAAAATGTACGCAGTATGGGGTCATCTTATATTGATCTGGGAAATCTAGAACAGACATAAAATTTAAGATTTTCGTAATTTTCTGAGTGGTTGTGCTATAAGAGCTATACCTTCATACCAAATTTCAAGTTTCTAGGAGAACTGGATGTACCCTTTAGGTTTTCACAGTACGGCAATTTTTATGGAAACAACCTTTTTAATGACTGCATCTTTTGATTGCGTTGACTTACGAGTAGAAGTTTGATTTTTTCACAGCTTCAAGGGACTGCAGGCTTGAGTATTTGATATTAATTTCAGTCTGCTACCTCCACGCGTTCCAGAGAAAAAAGGTCTAAAGAGAGAGAGACAGACAGACAGACAGATGGACAACAAAGTGATCCTATAAGGGTTCCGTTTTTTCCTTTTGAACCTTAAAAATGCTACAATTGCTTATTAATATTTCCACGAAATGACTTTTTTTTCAGATGACGAGTCTGGTGAGCGGTCTGTTTGCGTGCTGCTGGCCGGCGAGGAGTCGGAGATCACCTTCATGGACGCCCCTCCCGATCAAGTCATTGTGAGTTTTCCCTCCCTCCCTTTTTAAAAGACACGTGCGGAAAAAACTAGCTTTCTCTCTACGAATATGCTGATGACCCACGTACTTAAAGTGACACTTTCCGAGCATGTGCATTGTAATAGTAGTTTATTGCAACTGTTACGTAATGAGTGTTTTAAGGCCTGATTGTGTAGAGTTGCATATTACTTTATCTACACACATTATGTAAGGTAAGGTGGGGTAAGACAAACACCGGGAATTGGCGTTGGTCTAAAAAAACATATTTTTTTTTCTTAAAATAACTGAATTTAAAACATCAACTTGAAGGATTTTGGTTTTAATTGGGTTTTAAATTTTTTATCCTATTTTTAAGTTACCATAAAATTATAGCTAACCATAGTTGTTGCATTGGCTTTAAACACGACGGTCGTCTTTGCCCGTCACAATTATTTAAAAAAACGTAGTGTCATCTGTCACCTGTCAGTGTTAGGATTAGGCGGACGTCTTTTTTACCTTATTGCAAAGAATTTCACAGTTATTGCTTCGGTGAAGGTCAAACTTTATTTTCCAAATATACACACGATCCTTTAGTTTTTTTTTTTACAAAAATGTTATAAAATGATTCAATAAACCTATTCCTCTAAATGGTTTTGAAATTAGGCCACATTGTAAAAAACGTGATCAATGCTAATTAGATTATGCATTTTCAAAAATCTCACGTGAGATTACGGGGAGGTTTAGGGTTCGAGCCAAATGTCACGACATGTCACTAAGAGGGGAGGGGGGTCGAAAAATCGCCAATATCATCTCAAGTAATTTTAAAATATAATCACAACCCCTTCAATGATTTTGATGGTGGCAGGACCATGTGCGAGGTTCGTCCGAATAGCTAGCACTATCTTACTCCCTAATCCTGCTGCTAAGCAGCAGTGCTTGTACTGTTGTGTTCCGGCGTGGAGAGTAAGACAGCCGAGGAAATCACAGGCACTGGCATTTCATCTTAGCCCTCTAGGTAGGCGACGCATCTGCAAGCCCCCGGGGTTGAGAGTGGCTATGGGCAGTGGTGGTGACCATCAGTGACCCATTTTTTCGTTTGCCTTCCTTGCGGTATTAAATATTCTCGCTTCGTTAAACAGCTCATTAGAAGCTCAAAAAAATCGAAGCGTATTCAGCATACTTCACGCGGCATTCCCCTTAACCAAGTTTTATGATTTGAAGCAAATTTTTATAGAGACCCGAGAATTATCAAAGATGGCTCTCGCTCTACGAAATACTTTTGACCAACGTCTCGGTGCGACGTTTTTTTCTTGGTTTTTACCCGACTGCGAAACGCAAAGGAGGGTAATGTGTTTACCAGCCTATGTATGTATGTTTGTTCCTTTGTGGCACTCTAGAGACCGAACGCGTGGGCCGATTTTATTCCTGTGACTTTTTAAGTTCTCTTAATAACACTCTTGCTATTTTTGTCATGAATGTCTATTATAGAACTAAAATTATGAATTTATAAATTGGTTATACCAATTTGGTTATACCGTTATCGCTCAGGAAACATTTTTAGCTAGGTATACTTACATAATTTTACTTTGATTCATACACAACACTGCATATTATCGTGACGGCGACGAACGCAACCTTTAATCGTATATTATCCTTATTATGCCTAACTGTATAAACTCACTCACTATGTGTATGCTTGTGTGCGTGTGTGTAGTAGGTATACTGTGCGTGCGTGTGTGAGAGAGAGAGAGACTTCGTGTGCTCCCAGAGGAAGGACCTAATACGTATTAGTCCAAAACATGTCGCGCTATACTCGACTGACATACGTAAGTGATCCATTCGTTTCACTGTGATTGAATTTCACGGTAGTTTCATGCTCAAAAGGCACCTTTAAGCGTCTATTAAATTTTTAACCGCTTCAGTATTTTTAGGGTTCCGTACCTCAAAAGGAAAAAACGGAACCCTTATAGGATCATTTTATTGTCCGTCTGTCTGTCGGTCTGTCTGTCTGTCAAGACCGTTTTTCTCTGGAACGCGTGGAGGTAGCATGCTGAAATTAATATCGAATACTCAAGCTTGCGGTCCCTTGAAGCTGTGAAAAATCAACCTTCTAAGTCAACGCAATCAAAAGATACAGTAATTAAAAAGGCTATTTCCATACAAATTGCCGATTTCCAAAAACCTAAAGGGTACTTCCAGATGTCCTAGAAACTTGAAATTTGGTATGAAGGTAGCTCTTATAGCACAACCACTCCGAAAAGTCTCAAAATCGTAAATTTTTATGTCTGTCTGTAGATATCGCAGACCAATATAAGTTGACACCACACTGCGTACATTTTGCTTAGGAGCAGGGCTCTGCTAACACTGGACTATTAAAACACCGGAGAAAATTGTTAAAATCTTTCTACGGAACCCTCGTGCGCGAGTCCTACTCGCACTTGGCCTTATTTTTTAAATAAAGAAGATACTTACGCCAATAAATCCCCGCCTCTTTCAGTCTGACGGCTGCGCGCACGGCTACTGCGTCGTGTACTCGACAGCGGATCGCGCGAGCTTCGCTGAAGCGGAGAGAAGGTTGCAGGCGCTGTGGGCGGCAGGTCACACCGCAAGAAGAGCGGTTATACTCGTCGGGAACAAGGCGGATTTGGCTAGGTCGCGTGCTGTCAATACTGATGGTAAGTCTTTTTTTAAATAAATATCATGGGACAAATTGACACCAATTGACCTTGTACCTAGTCCCTGAGCAAAGCCTGTACTATGGGTACCAGATAACGGATAAACATACTTATGTAGATAAGTAAATACTTATATACATATTAAACATCCAAGACCAAAGAACAAATATTCGTATTCATCATACAAACATCTGCCCCGACCGGGATTCGAACCCGGGACCTCAAGCTTCATAGTCAAGGTCTCTAACCACTAGGCTATTCGGTCGTCTTAACACGCTCCCTGACGGTAAGCGGCTATATTAGCCGTTATAACTAGAGTTCGTATTTTTGAATCTCACCGGTGACTAAAATTCTCGTGCCCATGACATCAAATACGAATGCCCTCACCCAGTCGTATCGAGATCACTGAAGCGAGTCAACATAGTGGATTTAGGTTAGCCGTTTATGAATCTCACTAGGTGACTTAATTCTCATCGATGACATAGATATCACTTTTTGCCAAACATGCCATGATATGCCACAAAAGTCTTATTATTTTTGAATGTCATACCCGTCTACTAACATGCAGCTAATTTGAGTTTCTGTCATAGACAAGCATGTCAACATAGTGGATTGAGGTTAGCTGTCACTGCCAGTGGTCAAGAAGAGAATTCACTAAGTGATCTCATGGCATTCATATTTGATATAATAGCCGCGGGTGAGATTAAAAAACACGAACTTTTTAGTACCTACGTTTCAGTACATTTTCTGCGCAATCCATTAGAGCGTCTGTTAATCTTAGTTAATTCGTCGCTTTTGTTGAAGATTGATCACCTACAATACAATAGTTCTTTGATAATTAACTGCCATTAAGCTTTTATAACTTTTTTTCGGAAGAGGGAGGCAAACGAGCTAGCGGGTCACTTGATGGTAAGCGATCACCGCCACCCATGAGAACCAGCGACCCTGTTATACTGCACCCTTTAGGGCCCCGTAGGCCCGCTGCGTATACTGCGCCCACAGGTTGAACGTATAGATAATAAAGCCTCGTGGTGTTTATAACAATGGTTAAAAGTAATTTTAAATACATTTACTCAAAAAGTGGTACATTTTGTAGTGCTATTTACTTTCCCCCCCCCCCTGGGCGCCGGCGGGGGGTGGTGGGGCGGCCCGCCCCCTCGTTGTAATTTTCTGGCAAATGTATTAAAAAAAGTAGTTTGGTACACGTGCGGAAGTGTCATTTTCACTCGTCCCGAGACTCGACCCTCGCCTTCCGGCTCGGGCCTAGACACCTCAGGACTCGTGCATAGTGACACACTTTCCGCACTTATATCAAAAAGTACTATTAATTGTGATAAATTTCAGAAGGCAAATCCTTGGCCACCTCGTACGAGTGCAAGTTCATAGAAACGTCTGTGGGGATCAACCACAACGTGGACGAGCTTCTGGTCGGGCTGCTGACGCAGATCCGGCTGAAGCAGCAGCACGCCGAGCGCGTCCGGTGAGTGATGACGACGACGATGATGATGGTGATATTGATGACGACGACAGCAATGACGAAAATGACAATGATGATGGTGATATTGTTGACGACAACGACAACGGCAATGACGATGATGATATTGATGACGATGATGATGATGATGATGATGATGATGATGATGATGATGTTGATATTGATGACGATGAAGACGGTATCCATGATGATGACTAAGATGACGATGATGTTTATGATTATGATGATGACGACGATGATAATAGTGATGATCAACCACAACGTGGACGAGCTGCTGGTGGGGCTGCTTATATAGATCCGGCTGAAGCAGCAGCACGCCGAGTGCGTCCGGTGAGTGATGACGACGATGATGATGATAATGACGATAATGATTATGGTATTGATGACGATGACGATGACGAGGAGGATGGTGGTGATGATGATGACGAAGACGATAATGTTAGTGGTGATGGTCGAGATATCCTGGTGGGGAGCGTGCTGTTGCTTCCGGCAGTTCCGGCTGGAGCAACAGTCCGGTGAGTGGTAGCGACGACGACAATAATGATGATGATGATGTTAATGATCAAGATGTCGGAGGGAAGCAATTGGCAGCACGCGGAGCGCGTCCTGTGAGTGATGACGACGACGATGACGACAATGACGATAAAGAAGAGAATGGTGGTGATGATGATGACGACGACAATAATGACGACGAAGATGATTTATTTATTTATTTATTTACTACAACTTACACAGCATGATGATATTGATGATGAGGACGATGACGACGACGATAATGACGATGATTATAATGATATCGATAGCAACAACGATGACGAGGACGATAATGATTATGATAATGATGATGATATTGATGACGACAACGATATCGAGGACGTAAATGACTATGGTGATGATGATATTCATAACGACAACAATGACGACGACGGTAATGACGATGATGATGATGATGATAGTGATAATCAACCCCAACGTGGACGAGCTTCTAGTGGGGCTGCTCACGCGGAACTGACTGAAGCTACAGCACGCGGAGCGCGTCCGGTGAGTGATGACGATGACTGAGGATAATGACAATGACGATGATGATGATGATAATAGTTTAAACTTTACCTGTACTTATAAATTACCAGGAAACGCAGCTCCTCCCGTAAGAACCGCAGCCGCGCCCGCTCGCCGCAAAGCGAGACGCCGGCTGCGCCCGCGCCGCCGCCCGCCACCGCCAGCGCCGCCAGCACGCCGCGCAAGCGCACCCGGCTGTCCGCCAGCGTTAAGGTACAGTTAGACTTAAATCATAGTGAAACAAAACAGATCACTGACGTATATAAGTCGAGTTCAGCCAGACATGTTTCAGACTTAGTAATTCGTAGTCTTTCCTCTGGGAGCGCACGACCCACACTACGCGCCGCGGCTCTGCTCGCGCGACTAAGGCCCAGCTGACAGCGGCACACAACTACCCTCGTTTTCATCTTCATTTTTATTAAATTGTCAAATGCAGGGTAGCACACTACACTGAGGGTCGCGCACGACTTTTCGAAACCTGCGTCACGTAAAATCGAATAATAAACGTTGTCGAGTTTGTATGACGTTTGGAACTGCGCCCGCCCGTGAGCGTATTTGGAACTAAAATTTAGTATGAGGTTTCTCGATCTCGATACGATAACCGTAACGTTACGCAGGATTCGAAAAGTCGTGCTCGACCCTTTGTAGGGCGTTATACAGCCTCCATGCAACAAGTGCATGGTGCGCTCCTGGCAACCTGGGCTGATCTATTAATTTTAAACTTAGAATTATGTCAAAAGTAAAACCGTCTAAATAAAAAATAATCCTTTAAAGCCATGAGCTTTATGGCCTAGCAGAAATATGAAGTCGGTACCTTCTACAGTGCCTACATCCTGTGGGCTACGCCCCACAGCACCTACGTAACATGTGACGAATATTCGCATTCACGACTAATCGCTTTTTAACGGACTTCAAAAGAAAGCAAAAGGTTCTCTATTCGTCAGAATATTTTTTTTACTTATGTTCCCCGATTATTCGATGACGGCTGTACCGATTTAAAGAAATTTTTTTTCTGTTCGAAAGGGTATACTTTCTAGTTGGTCCCATTGTCACCATGTCAGGATCTGATGATGGGATCCCAGGGAAATCGAGGGCAACCCTCAAATTTTATAAGCACGTATCATTTTTGGTAGCCGATTACACTAGGCGCTCAGAGCCTCTAGCGTAATCAACGACCAAAAAATACGTCTCGATCGAGTTTGCGTTGGACAAATCGGCAGCGCCACTAGCGGCACGTATCAACAACAAACAATTCTCATACTATTTGACACTTAAACGCAAACGCGATCAAAATTCAACATACAATGACAATGCAAAGAAAAATTCGTTAAGCAGCTGGACTTGAACCAGCAACCTCGGTAATCCGTACCACGCTCCACCAATTAAGCTATACTTAACGATGGTGTACCTAACGAATTTTTCAATGCCTTGTGTCATATTTTATTTGGAAGATCTCTCCTCAGCGCCATCTATGAGTAGCTTAATCAAGCAGCTCACCCACTACGGAACTTCTACAGTTACGCATTAGTGGCAAGAGATGGGAGCTATTTTCTGAATCAATGAAAATAATCGATTTATTTTGAGGAGAGATCTTCCAAATAAAATATGACACAAGGCATTGAAAAATTCGTTAGGTACACCATCGTTAAGTATAGCTTAATTGGTGGAGCGTGGTACGGATTACCGAGGTTGCTGGTTCAAGTCCAGCTGCTTAACGAATTTTTCTTTGCATTGTCATTGTATGTTGAATTTCATTCTATGAATGTTTCATAAAAATAAAAAACAAAAATAATCAGTAAATCGATTATTTTCATTGATTCAGAAAATAGCTCCATCTCTTGCCACTAATGCGTAACTGTAGAAGTTCCGTAGTGGGTGAGCTGCTTGATTAAGCTACTCATAGATGGCGCTGAGGAGAGATCTTCCAAATAAAAATATGACACAAGGGCATTGAAAAATTCGTTAGGTACACCATCGTTAAGTATAGCTTAATTGGTGGAGCGTGGTACGGATTACCGAGGTTGCTGGTTCAAGTCCAGCTGCTTAACGAATTTTTCTTTGCATTGTCATTGTATGTTGAATTTCATTCTATGAATGTTTCATAAAAATAAAAAACAAAAATAATCAATAAATCGATTATTTTCATTGCGATCAAAATTATTTTTTTTTGCCGTCGATTACACTAGACGCTCAGGTTTACTTACCATTCAACTTTAACATTCCAGGTCCGAGGACTCCTAGGCCGGGTATGGCCCGCGACTCCAAATCGAAATCGTGCGAAAACCTGCACGTCCTCTAGCACTCTCGGCCGCCGACCCTGTCGCCTGCTTCCCGTTCTTCGACTGCGCCACCAATTACGCGTAGACTGGGAACTACCCGCAGTTTCCTGTTTTTTTTTTTAGCACACAGATTCAGGTTTTGGGTGGGAGTGAGGTGAGGTGAGGTGGTAACATTAGCTGAGCCCTCCCATCTTCATAAGCCCGAGGGGCGATTTTTGAAACTCACCCCGGTGACTAGATTCAGTGATTTCAAAAAAAATCGTATTTTTGAATCTCACCGCGGCGGTGGCTAAAATTCTCAATGCCTATGATATCAAATACGAATGCCCCCACCCACTCGTGAACGAGATCACTGAGTGACTTCTTGACCACTGGCAGTGACAGCTAACCTCAATCCACTATGTTGACATGCTTATCTATGACATAAAAGCAAATAAGCTGCGTGTTACTAGACGGGTATGACATTCAAAAATAAGGCTTTTGGCAAATAGTGACATCGATGTCATGGGTGACAATTTAACTTAGTCACTAAGGAAGTTTCAAAAAATCGATCCCCGAGTACGAATATTCGAATCAAGCATTGCTTGAAGTAACCTTGCACTTATAAATATCAAAAAAGTCGATAATGATTATTATTGATTTGTTTTTTAAATCATTGATCTAAGATCTAATACCAGGAAGTAAACAGGAGAAAATGACCGCTGCTAAATGTTACCCCCTAGGACGTCTGTACACAACTACACGTCCCTTCTCCCAACAATTTTGGGTCCATAACCTAATCCATCAGCAACCAGAAAAGCTATTTATTAACCCCCCGACGCAAAAAAGAGAAGTGTTTATAATTTTGATCGCTATGTATAATTATGTCTGTATTGTGGCACCGTAGCTCTTAAGCGGGTGAACCGACTTGTATGAGTTTTTTAATTCAAAAACGTTAGTTCTTAACTAAATTTCATAGAAATCGGTCCAGCCCGTTTTAGAGATAGTGTACTTTGAAATGAAAATGTCGGGGGGTTTTTTTCACTTTTCCGAGTTGCTTAGGTTAAGTATAAGACGTCTGTACACGACTTACGCATCTTTTCAACAATTTTGGGCCCATAACCTAACCCATCCGTAACAAGAAAAGCTATTTATGAGGACCATTATTTACTAGATCACATTCCTTCAATGGTCCCAAATTATGTATGGTTAGCCTCATATATAGCTTATGTTAGCTTATGTATGTCGCTCTAACTAATTTCACCACATCCTTTATGGGCGTGGGTAATGACGCTAAAGCGACAAAGTACTACGATCATAATAATATTATATTTATTATACTGTTGGATGAATTTTATTTTTTTATTTTGGGTAAGTATTAGATATTTGGACCATGCTATGCTAAGAAAATAGTTGTATGATTTGGCATTTGTTAAGATAAAGCTAAAAAACATCTCAGCAAATATTTTATTTTGAAACACTCATAATCGAAACTTTTTGATTTATAAAGTATGCCTTTTGCATTTGCTGGTAATAGTTATAATTTATAATATATTAAACATTATAAGCTCAGACTTGCTTTCTCTGTTTGCCACTACGCAATAATAAGTTTTAAATACATAATTGGCTTCTAAGACGAATGCTGACGTGAAACTACATAATTCGCTTAAACACGAAATGCCCAGAACGGGAACTTAAGGGTCGGCGAACATTAAAATACGTTTTTAATTCGTATGAAAAAGCGATTTTAATTAATAATATAATAACAATTATATTAATTAGTCGAAACGGAATAGTTTCGATTAAAATAATATGACTTTTATAGCAGCTATTCCTTTTAGCTGTTTTTAGTGATTTTATAAGAATGAAATAGGAATGTTATTTATCAAGCTTGTTGAAGGTATATGTCGAATCAATGGTATTAATAGAAAGCAAGAATATACAAAAAGTACGGCTTTTAAAGTATTAGTAGAGAATTAGGGAGTGAGATAAAAATTACATGTGATTCCATTGTGTCTCCTAATTAATGTTTATGTTATATTCCAAACCAAATATAATGATATCGATAAAGTGTACGATTAGAATAGGGAATGTACAATTATTTGCTATATGACATTGTATGCTCTAGATGATTTATTTGTCATTTTTGTATATTATTCAGTCAAAAAAAAATCGTCACGTAATGAAAACAGTTTTCTTGTGTGACGTTTATTTTATTGACCGTAGATGTAAGACACTGTTGTATATTGATTGAACCAGACGTTATAGTGAAATATATACTAGTATTATATAATATGTTTACTATCTTGATGTTTCGTGCTTCATTGCGTCTACATGTCGAGTTTTATTTAGAAAGATTCTTTTTTTTCTATTAAGATTTTTCAACGCGTGATTTTAACTGTGCAAGGCTTTTGACGTGGTCA
>OY829527.1:0-108323 GCA_963691665.1 Clepsis dumicolana
CTAACCTAACCTAACCTAACCTAACCTAACCTAACCTAACCTAACCTAACCTAACCTAACCTAACCTAACCTAACCTAACCTAACCTAACCTAACCTAACCTAACCTAACCTAACCTAACCTAACCTAACCTAACCTAACCTAACCTAACCTAACCTAACCTAACCTAACCTAACCTAACCTAACCTAACCTAACCTAACCTAACCTAACCTAACCTAACCTAACCTAACCTAACCTAACCTAACCTAACCTAACCTAACCTAACCTAACCTAACCTAACCTAACCTAACCTAACCTAACCTAACCTAACCTAACCTAACCTAACCTAACCTAACCTAACCTAACCTAACCTAACCTAACCTAACCTAACCTAACCTAACCTAACCTAACCTAACCTAACCTAACCTAACCTAACCTAACCTAACCTAACCTAACCTAACCTAACCTAACCTAACCTAACCTAACCTAACCTAACCTAACCTAACCTAACCTAACCTAACCTAACCTAACCTAACCTAACCTAACCTAACCTAACCTAACCTAACCTAACCTAACCTAACCTAACCTAACCTAACCTAACCTAACCTAACCTAACCTAACCTAACCTAACCTAACCTAACCTAACCTAACCTAACCTAACCTAACCTAACCTAACCTAACCTAACCTAACCTAACCTAACCTAACCTAACCTAACCTAACCTAACCTAACCTAACCTAACCTAACCTAACCTAACCTAACCTAACCTAACCTAACCTAACCTAACCTAACCTAACCTAACCTAACCTAACCTAACCTAACCTAACCTAACCTAACCTAACCTAACCTAACCTAACCTAACCTAACCTAACCTAACCTAACCTAACCTAACCTAACCTAACCTAACCTAACCTAACCTAACCTAACCTAACCTAACCTAACCTAACCTAACCTAACCTAACCTAACCTAACCTAACCTAACCTAACCTAACCTAACCTAACCTAACCTAACCTAACCTAACCTAACCTAACCTAACCTAACCTAACCTAACCTAACCTAACCTAACCTAACCTAACCTAACCTAACCTAACCTAACCTAACCTAACCTAACCTAACCTAACCTAACCTAACCTAACCTCACCTAACCTAACCTAACCTAACCTAACCTAACCTAACCTAACCTAACCTAACCTAACCTAACCTAACCTAACCTAACCTAACCTAACCTAACCTAACCTAACCTAACCTAACCTAACCTAACCTAACCTAACCTAACCTAACCTAACCTAACCTAACCTAACCTAACCTAACCTAACCTAACCTAACCTAACCTAACCTAACCTAACCTAACCTAACCTAACCTAACCTAACCTAACCTAACCTAACCTAACCTAACCTAACCTAACCTAACCTAACCTAACCTAACCTAACCTAACCTAACCTAACCTAACCTAACCTAACCTAACCTAACCTAACCTAACCTAACCTAACCTAACCTAACCTAACCTAACCTAACCTAACCTAACCTAACCTAACCTAACCTAACCTAACCTAACCTAACCTAACCTAACCTAACCTAACCTAACCTAACCTAACCTAACCTAACCTAACCTAACCTAACCTAACCTAACCTAACCTAACCTAACCTAACCTAACCTAACCTAACCTAACCTAACCTAACCTAACCTAACCTAACCTAACCTAACCTAACCTAACCTAACCTAACCTAACCTAACCTAACCTAACCTAACCTAACCTAACCTAACCTAACCTAACCTAACCTAACCTAACCTAACCTAACCTAACCTAACCTAACCTAACCTAACCTAACCTAACCTAACCTAACCTAACCTAACCTAACCTAACCTAACCTAACCTAACCTAACCTAACCTAACCTAACCTAACCTAACCTAACCTAACCTAACCTAACCTAACCTAACCTAACCTAACCTAACCTAACCTAACCTAACCTAACCTAACCTAACCTAACCTAACCTAACCTAACCTAACCTAACCTAACCTAACCTAACCTAACCTAACCTAACCTAACCTAACCTAACCTAACCTAACCTAACCTAACCTAACCTAACCTAACCTAACCTAACCTAACCTAACCTAACCTAACCTAACCTAACCTAACCTAACCTAACCTAACCTAACCTAACCTAACCTAACCTAACCTAACCTAACCTAACCTAACCTAACCTAACCTAACCTAACCTAACCTAACCTAACCTAACCTAACCTAACCTAACCTAACCTAACCTAACCTAACCTAACCTAACCTAACCTAACCTAACCTAACCTAACCTAACCTAACCTAACCTAACCTAACCTAACCTAACCTAACCTAACCTAACCTAACCTAACCTAACCTAACCTAACCTAACCTAACCTAACCTAACCTAACCTAACCTAACCTAACCTAACCTAACCTAACCTAACCTAACCTAACCTAACCTAACCTAACCTAACCTAACCTAACCTAACCTAACCTAACCTAACCTAACCTAACCTAACCTAACCTAACCTAACCTAACCTAACCTAACCTAACCTAACCTAACCTAACCTAACCTAACCTAACCTAACCTAACCTAACCTAACCTAACCTAACCTAACCTAACCTAACCTAACCTAACCTAACCTAACCTAACCTAACCTAACCTAACCTAACCTAACCTAACCTAACCTAACCTAACCTAACCTAACCTAACCTAACCTAACCTAACCTAACCTAACCTAACCTAACCTAACCTAACCTAACCTAACCTAACCTAACCTAACCTAACCTAACCTAACCTAACCTAACCTAACCTAACCTAACCTAACCTAACCTAACCTAACCTAACCTAACCTAACCTAACCTAACCTAACCTAACCTAACCTAACCTAACCTAACCTAACCTAACCTAACCTAACCTAACCTAACCTAACCTAACCTAACCTAACCTAACCTAACCTAACCTAACCTAACCTAACCTAACCTAACCTAACCTAACCTAACCTAACCTAACCTAACCTAACCTAACCTAACCTAACCTAACCTAACCTAACCTAACCTAACCTAACCTAACCTAACCTAACCTAACCTAACCTAACCTAACCTAACCTAACCTAACCTAACCTAACCTAACCTAACCTAACCTAACCTAACCTAACCTAACCTAACCTAACCTAACCTAACCTAACCTAACCTAACCTAACCTAACCTAACCTAACCTAACCTAACCTAACCTAACCTAACCTAACCTAACCTAACCTAACCTAACCTAACCTAACCTAACCTAACCTAACCTAACCTAACCTAACCTAACCTAACCTAACCTAACCTAACCTAACCTAACCTAACCTAACCTAACCTAACCTAACCTAACCTAACCTAACCTAACCTAACCTAACCTAACCTAACCTAACCTAACCTAACCTAACCTAACCTAACCTAACCTAACCTAACCTAACCTAACCTAACCTAACCTAACCTAACCTAACCTAACCTAACCTAACCTAACCTAACCTAACCTAACCTAACCTAACCTAACCTAACCTAACCTAACCTAACCTAACCTAACCTAACCTAACCTAACCTAACCTAACCTAACCTAACCTAACCTAACCTAACCTAACCTAACCTAACCTAACCTAACCTAACCTAACCTAACCTAACCTAACCTAACCTAACCTAACCTAACCTAACCTAACCTAACCTAACCTAACCTAACCTAACCTAACCTAACCTAACCTAACCTAACCTAACCTAACCTAACCTAACCTAACCTAACCTAACCTAACCTAACCTAACCTAACCTAACCTAACCTAACCTAACCTAACCTAACCTAACCTAACCTAACCTAACCTAACCTAACCTAACCTAACCTAACCTAACCTAACCTAACCTAACCTAACCTAACCTAACCTAACCTAACCTAACCTAACCTAACCTAACCTAACCTAACCTAACCTAACCTAACCTAACCTAACCTAACCTAACCTAACCTAACCTAACCTAACCTAACCTAACCTAACCTAACCTAACCTAACCTAACCTAACCTAACCTAACCTAACCTAACCTAACCTAACCTAACCTAACCTAACCTAACCTAACCTAACCTAACCTAACCTAACCTAACCTAACCTAACCTAACCTAACCTAACCTAACCTAACCTAACCTAACCTAACCTAACCTAACCTAACCTAACCTAACCTAACCTAACCTAACCTAACCTAACCTAACCTAACCTAACCTAACCTAACCTAACCTAACCTAACCTAACCTAACCTAACCTAACCTAACCTAACCTAACCTAACCTAACCTAACCTAACCTAACCTAACCTAACCTAACCTAACCTAACCTAACCTAACCTAACCTAACCTAACCTAACCTAACCTAACCTAACCTAACCTAACCTAACCTAACCTAACCTAACCTAACCTAACCTAACCTAACCTAACCTAACCTAACCTAACCTAACCTAACCTAACCTAACCTAACCTAACCTAACCTAACCTAACCTAACCTAACCTAACCTAACCTAACCTAACCTAACCTAACCTAACCTAACCTAACCTAACCTAACCTAACCTAACCTAACCTAACCTAACCTAACCTAACCTAACCTAACCTAACCTAACCTAACCTAACCTAACCTAACCTAACCTAACCTAACCTAACCTAACCTAACCTAACCTAACCTAACCTAACCTAACCTAACCTAACCTAACCTAACCTAACCTAACCTAACCTAACCTAACCTAACCTAACCTAACCTAACCTAACCTAACCTAACCTAACCTAACCTAACCTAACCTAACCTAACCTAACCTAACCTAACCTAACCTAACCTAACCTAACCTAACCTAACCTAACCTAACCTAACCTAACCTAACCTAACCTAACCTAACCTAACCTAACCTAACCTAACCTAACCTAACCTAACCTAACCTAACCTAACCTAACCTAACCTAACCTAACCTAACCTAACCTAACCTAACCTAACCTAACCTAACCTAACCTAACCTAACCTAACCTAACCTAACCTAACCTAACCTAACCTAACCTAACCTAACCTAACCTAACCTAACCTAACCTAACCTAACCTAACCTAACCTAACCTAACCTAACCTAACCTAACCTAACCTAACCTAACCTAACCTAACCTAACCTAACCTAACCTAACCTAACCTAACCTAACCTAACCTAACCTAACCTAACCTAACCTAACCTAACCTAACCTAACCTAACCTAACCTAACCTAACCTAACCTAACCTAACCTAACCTAACCTAACCTAACCTAACCTAACCTAACCTAACCTAACCTAACCTAACCTAACCTAACCTAACCTAACCTAACCTAACCTAACCTAACCTAACCTAACCTAACCTAACCTAACCTAACCTAACCTAACCTAACCTAACCTAACCTAACCTAACCTAACCTAACCTAACCTAACCTAACCTAACCTAACCTAACCTAACCTAACCTAACCTAACCTAACCTAACCTAACCTAACCTAACCTAACCTAACCTAACCTAACCTAACCTAACCTAACCTAACCTAACCTAACCTAACCTAACCTAACCTAACCTAACCTAACCTAACCTAACCTAACCTAACCTAACCTAACCTAACCTAACCTAACCTAACCTAACCTAACCTAACCTAACCTAACCTAACCTAACCTAACCTAACCTAACCTAACCTAACCTAACCTAACCTAACCTAACCTAACCTAACCTAACCTAACCTAACCTAACCTAACCTAACCTAACCTAACCTAACCTAACCTAACCTAACCTAACCTAACCTAACCTAACCTAACCTAACCTAACCTAACCTAACCTAACCTAACCTAACCTAACCTAACCTAACCTAACCTAACCTAACCTAACCTAACCTAACCTAACCTAACCTAACCTAACCTAACCTAACCTAACCTAACCTAACCTAACCTAACCTAACCTAACCTAACCTAACCTAACCTAACCTAACCTAACCTAACCTAACCTAACCTAACCTAACCTAACCTAACCTAACCTAACCTAACCTAACCTAACCTAACCTAACCTAACCTAACCTAACCTAACCTAACCTAACCTAACCTAACCTAACCTAACCTAACCTAACCTAACCTAACCTAACCTAACCTAACCTAACCTAACCTAACCTAACCTAACCTAACCTAACCTAACCTAACCTAACCTAACCTAACCTAACCTAACCTAACCTAACCTAACCTAACCTAACCTAACCTAACCTAACCTAACCTAACCTAACCTAACCTAACCTAACCTAACCTAACCTAACCTAACCTAACCTAACCTAACCTAACCTAACCTAACCTAACCTAACCTAACCTAACCTAACCTAACCTAACCTAACCTAACCTAACCTAACCTAACCTAACCTAACCTAACCTAACCTAACCTAACCTAACCTAACCTAACCTAACCTAACCTAACCTAACCTAACCTAACCTAACCTAACCTAACCTAACCTAACCTAACCTAACCTAACCTAACCTAACCTAACCTAACCTAACCTAACCTAACCTAACCTAACCTAACCTAACCTAACCTAACCTAACCTAACCTAACCTAACCTAACCTAACCTAACCTTTTTTTTTTTTTTTTTTTTTTTTTTTTTTTTTTTTTAACGGAGTGGAAACGCATTACGCGTACCAGCCGGGCCTGGGGTGACCCGACCGGTTATGTGGGACTCTTTCCCCTGACCTCTTCCCGAATGGAAGGGGTGGGGGGAACATACCCACTAAAACCACTCCGGCGTTACCGTCTAGCCGGGTTTGGGTAGGCGCCGTGGGATCCCGAAGATTCAAGCCGACGACGCCCCCCGGCAGCACTAGCGTGCGCAATCGCCATGTAGGGAGGAGTCGGACGCTTCGACCCCCCCTCAGTCATGTGGCATCATAAATTGCAGGCGGGGGATCCCCATCCCCTACCCGCTGATGCCATTAGGGGTTCTGGCGAGCGGCAAACTGCCGTCGCCTTTGCCCCCCACGTCTGCGCCGAGAAAGAGGCGCGCTGCTGTCGGCCTCGCGCTCTCTTTCTTCGGATTCTTTGTGGGCCATTACGGCCTCACAAAATGAGGCCACCTCAGCCCATGACTCCTCGCTCTCAAGCATGGCGGAGATGACACTGTGGAGAGCGAGGTTGTCCACACCAATTGCCGCGGTGAGAGTGCGGCGCTCAAAATCCCAGCACCGGCAGGACTCCAGTGTGTGCTGGGCTGTATCGTCTTCGTCACCGCATTGGTGGCAGACCGGGCTTTCTTCTCTGCCGATGCGGTGGAGAAAATGCCCAAAACATCCATGTCCAGTGAGGACCTGCGTCACATGGTATGTGAGCACACCGAACCCTCGATCGAGCCAGAGGTCGAGCGACGGGAGGAGTGCCGCTATAGTTCGCGTGCCATAGCGGCAGTCCTCCAGGTCGCTCTTCCATCGGTCTCTCATCCGCCTCTCCGTCTGTCGACGGGCATGGCGAAGCTCCGCGGGGGCCAACCGCTCGTCTCTTGCCACCTCCTCTTTACGGCGTTGGTACGTTTCCGCCATCATTTGGGCGTCTATATCCCAGGGCGGAGTACCGGCCAGGACGCAAGCCGCCATGTGCGCCACCGTGACATAAGCCCTAATTATTCGGATGGCGCACACCCTCTGTGGCCGTCGGAGCAGGGCCTTGTTCCTTTCCGATAGCCGATCCGCCCATATTGGCGCTCCGTAGAGCGCCATACTGCGTACTACGCCCGCAAACAACTTACGGCATTTACCGCGCGGCCCTCCTACGTTTGGCATCAATCTGCCCAGTGCCGATGCTGCACCAACAAGCCTCGGAGCCAACCTGGTGAAGTGCTCCGTGAAATCCCACTTCCTGTCCAGGACAATGCCAAGATATTTTATGTTGGCCTTGACCTGGACAGGTTCCCCCCCCTCCATTGGAAGTGTGGAATTCGCCGGAACTCTCCATCCAGGCCCTCCGAAGACGATGGCCTCCGTCTTTGCCAGTGCGACTTCAAGTCCCAGCATTTTGATTCGGTCCACCACTAGATCTGCGGCGACCGTTGCAAGCCGAAACGTATCCTCCATATATCTTCCCCGCACGGCCACCATTGTGTCATCGGCGTAGCAGATGGTGGTCATGCGGGGGAGCTGCACTCCGCGGATGACAAAGTCGAAGCTGAGGTTCCACAGTAGGGGGCCGAGCACGGACCCCTGTGGGACCCCACAGGCCATGGGCCTGGCCATACGTCGTCCCTCGTGGTCGTAGAGCACTACCCGCCCCTCAAGGTAGTTCCCCACGATTTTTCTTAGATACAAAGGAAGCCTGAAATATTTCAAGGCTTCCTCTATGACAGTGTAGGGGAGGGATCCGAACGCGTTTTTAATGTCTAGAGACACCGCGACTACCCCCTCCCCCTTGCTGGCCGCCAAGTCGCTAAATGCTCTTAGCGTATGGAGCGCATCCAGAGTTGACCGGCCGCGCCTGAACCCAAACTGTTGGTCCGACAAGTCTGGCCCCTCTCCGCCTAGGTGTCGGAGGATTCGGCCGGCGATGATGCGCTCCAGCATCTTTCCTGACTCGTCGAGGAGGACTATTGGGCGATGTCCGGAGGGAGAGTCAGGTGAGCGGCCCGGCTTCGGCAGCAGGACCAGCCGCCCCTCCTTCCAGACCTTTGGAAAGCGCCCCGCCTCCAGACATTCGTCCAGAAGGTCTCTGAGGCGCTTACCCAGGTGCCTCAGAGCCACTGGTATGACTCGGGCCGGGACGCCGTCCGGTCCTGGCGCCTTTTTGCACCGCCGAAGTCGGTCCACCACCATCATCATCTCGTCGTCGTCCAGCTTCGGTACGGGATGAATATCATACTCCTCCTCCGAGGGGATCGACATCCTCGGCGGAGAGAAGTCCGGGGCTGGCGGGAAGAGGGCCTCCACGATCGTCTCTATTTGCCCTAACTCCATGGAATCCATGGGGGGGGCCCGCTTTATTTTATTGCGCACCATTTTGTATGGTCGCCCCCATGGGTCCCTATTGAGGGTGTTGAGGAACTCCTCGTAGGCCACCTCTTTGGCCCGCGCAATGGCCAGCTGCAGGGCATCCTTGGCCTCCTTGAGGGACCCATGTAGGCGTTCCTCCTCCTCCGGCGGATGAGGCTGCCGACGCCTACAGTGCGTGTAGGCACGGCGAGCCCGGTTACTGGTGGCGCGGAGGGCCGCGATCTCCTCCGACCACCAGTACACGCTCTTCTTTGTGGGAAGTGTTTTGACGCGGGGCATGGCTGCATCGCAAACCGCTGTTAGAGAAGCCCGAAGGCGGGCAGCCTTTTCGTCCACACTAGCAGATTGTGGAGGCGGAGCACCCCATGCCTCCACGATTGCGGCTTCTTCGGCCATGCCTGGGTCGAATTTGGTGAGAACCCATCTCGGGAACCCCCCCGCTCCTGATCCACCTCGGACAGCCGGTTGCGGCGACTGTGAGGTAGAGACCCTCATCCTTATATACAGATGGTCGGAGAGAGTCTCCACCTCCTCCAGGACCCTCCAGTCTGTAATACGTGCAGCTAGGGCAGGGGTCGCGAACGAGATGTCCACGATGGAGCCCCCTTGCCGACGCACACACGTATTAACGCTGCCCTGGTTTAGGACGGCCAAACCTATTGCTGCCGCCCAATCCCTAAGGACCGCCCCTTTTGGGTCCGTAAGTGGGGAACCCCAAGCTGCGCTCTTAGCGTTGAGGTCCCCAGTCAATAGGATCTGTGACGGAGCACATCTGCCTACGACCCTACCCAGCCCATCCAGGTAGGTTTCAAACTCGGATAACGGCCGGTTGGGGGAGAAATAGACCGCTATGATTACGGTTTTCCCCCATTTGGCCGCTACATATCCGGGTCCGCTCTCCATCTTGGAGAGGGGTGGGGAATCTCCGGCTGTCGGAACCACTATTGCCACCCTCTCATCCGTAGACCCTACCCAGTTGGGCTGGGCAGGTATGTAGTACGGCTCGGCTATTACGGCTAGTGCAAGTCCCCACTCCGCCATGACCTGTGTTAGCAGGTCTTGAGCGCGGGCGGCGTGGTTGAGGTTGCACTGAAGGATGTCTAGATGTTGGTGTGCTGGCATCTAGACATCCATGGGTGTGCCGTCTGTGGCCCTAGGGGCGGTCCTGGGTCCTGCTGGGATCGTCCTCAGCAGGTCCTCTTTCCCTTTGGTGGGGGTGGGCGAGCAGGCCTGCCCTCCCATTACATGTCCCGCCGGGCGCTTATTATAGCTACACACCCCGCAGAAGGGCTCAGCCGAACAGTCTACCGACTTGTGCCCCGGCCTTGAGCAGCGATAACACAGGTCTTCCCTGTCGACGGTCGAGGGGCACATTGCTTTGGTGTGGCCCGTACCCATGCATTTGTAGCAGCGCATGGGCTTTGGTTCCAAAGCCCTTATCTGCGCTGCCGACCACCCAACCAAAAACTTGCCCGCCTGGAGCAGTGCATTGGCTGCTGTTACTGGGCAACGGACCAGAGCCGATCCGGTCCCATTGTTTAACAGGCGGATCGGGCCCACCTTGACCTGTTCGGACGAGCAGCCGCCTTTCAGGACTACGGCCGTCCTGATGTCCTCCGAAGTCACCGATTCGTCGAAACCAGTGATTCGGAGGTCGGCCGTCTTTACTGGGCGGCGGACTGTAGCCACATCGCCAATTAATCCCTCGATTTTTTCCGCCAGGTCATCAGCAATCCGTCCGCTGTTCGCACCGGGGACCTCTATAAGTCGGGCCCCAGTCGCTGACTTCCGTATCTTGACGCTCTCGATACCTATGTCCGCCAGCTTAAGCGACGCCGTCGCTTTTTTCATTGCGTCAAGGTATGAGATGCCCGACTCCGGTTTGAGCGTTACCACCACTGCCGAGCTCTTCGGAGTTGGCAACTTGCGAAGGCCAGTCGGCTTGGGCTTCGCTGTTTGTTCCCTTTTTGGTGCCTTTTTAGTGCTCTTCTTGACTACGTCGACCCAAGGGAGCGGAGCAGGTGTCGATTGGCGGGCCGCCGCCGAAGTGGATGGAGTTGGCTCCACTGTCGGTAGAGGAAGGGGCTCCCCTCCTCTTCCCCGTATGACTTTAGGCTTCGGCTGAGCCTTTGCCTGCACCTTTGCCTGAGTCTTGGGCTGCGTCCTTGTCTGAGCCTGGGCCTTAGGCTGCGCTTTGGGCTCTGCGGTCTCCCGCGGCATTTGCCTAGGCTCAGGCTGGCTAGCGGAGCGTTTGCCTCGTTTAGGCCCTTTCTTTGGGGCCTCTGTTGCCATCGCCGTCGTGCGGGCCCTGTCTGCGGCCAGGGCAGGTCGCACTATCGGCTCTGGTGGAAGGCGATTTTCTATCGCCTCCAACCTAACATTTAACATGTTGCCCAATTTCATGAAGAGGTCCCTGGAGTGTAACTCCAGTACCTCTTGGAGGCTTTCTGGGAGCCCTTGGGAGGTGGTCAGCAGTTTGGGAGCTTGGGTATTTCCCCCCTTGCGCTCCGAGAAGGCGGTGCGAAGCGCCTTCGTTTCCTTCGTTAGGAGCGCAAGTTGCTCCCTCATGCGGCGGTTATCCGCCTTCAGCTTCCTGATTTCCTCGCTCTCCTTCCTCTGTGTGAGGAGCTCCATCGCCTGGAGGATATCTCTGCAGGCGGTGTTAATTTGCCCTTTAACTCCGCCGTTGAGATTCGAGGACTTCGCCGCACATTCCAAAACTGTGTGAGCCGCACTTCGCGCACACTCTACCGCATCTGACTCTTCGGTGGTGAGTCGGTTGTCCTCGTTTGCTAAGGATGAGATGCTGGCTGCAACCTGTTTCTGGCCAGAAGCACTTATTGAGTGCTTCAGGAACATCGCAGGGCCGTCCTCAGTGTCCACTGACTGGTGGTCGTCACTTGCCTGCCGGAACGCATAGTCCCCCTCTTCGTCATCAGATGAGACGTCGCATATTTCCACCTGATGTACTGGGCTCCGTTCTCTGGCTATACCTTCCTCAGTGGTATGGCTGCTGCAACCCTGAGATTGCGAGCGCAGGCGCCGGGCTGGGAATACCAGGCGATAGGACCCGTCATTTGCCGCCGCCGTCGGAGGTACATACTCCTCGTCGCTATCCGAGGCCTTCAACTTGGATTTTGCCTTGGCAATACCGGCGTATGCACCGACTTTGAGGGTACGACCTCTAGCCGAAACGCTGACTTTGGGATCGGGCCTTCCCCCCCCGCAGTCGGTTCCATCCACCATGGCCCTTTTATGAGGGTTGGACACCATTTCCATCATTTTGTTCGGATTGGAGACGCCTTCCATTTTCTCCACCTCCGACACCACATTTTCACTTACGCCTCCCATAATCCACGAGAGTGGATTCTGGGAGACCCACGAGTTAATCGGCCCTAGATTCAAAATCCGACAACCGACGGATTCTTAAAAATACTCAAAAAGTAGGGCTCTGTGCGTCCTATTTTTTAAAGTATTCAATAATTTTTTAACCCTAGAATTGCCAGTTCTAGAGTCAAAACAAAGTCAAAAGCAAAACTCGAAAATGAGAATTTAGGAGTTTAAAAATTCGTGGCTCCCAACCGGGCAGCCGGATGTTCACGCTGTTCTAGAAGAGATTTGAGGTCTCACCATGCAGCGTCTATCGACGCCAAAATCAGAATTTTAGGCCCCAAACCGACCGAGTTATGACCTTTTAATCCCTGAATTTTGGGTCAAATCACTGGGCTTTGGGAGGCCTCAACGACGCCGGAGAGTGTTATGTCCCGATTTTTAGAAAATTCGTATCTCGGAGGGGGGAGCAGCTACCCCCCCAACGCCAAAGAACGAACGACGGGAAATAAGTTATTCTCTATTTAAAGCTCAAAAACTAAATTTTTTGAGCTATTTCCGAATTTTGGGAAATAAAATACCAAATTGCTATTTTTTTCCCGTTGGCGCCAAGAATTAAATTCGATCAGGAACTTGCCTGTTTTCAAAAAATTATGGTTCCAAAACCAGCCGTAGTAAAAATATGTACTTTTCGGCAAATATACTCCTACCCGAGCTCCACCCACCACCAAAATTTGGAGGAGGGAGGACAAAGGGTGTAAGAGATATTGAAAGCCAAATAGTAAAACTTTTACTAATTCAATTCAACAAAATCGATCAAAGTGCAAACACAAAATCCGGGATAAAACGCCAAGTCGCAAAGATATGTAGAAACCGAGTCCAGAGGGAGAAAGCCAAAGTCAAAAGAAATAAAACCACCAAAAATCGTAGAGATCGCACCAACACAGCCGTCAACATAGGAGACAATTTGGCTTACCAGACAATTTGGCTTACCAGACAATTTGGCTTACCAGACAATTTGGCTTACTAGACAATTTGGCTTACCAGACAATTTGGCTTACCAGACAATTTGGCTTACCAGACAATTTGGCTTACCAGACAATTTGGCTTACCAGACAATTTGGCTTACAGACAATTTGGCTTACCAGACAATTTGGCTTACCAGACAATTTGGCTTACCAAGACAATTTGGCTTACCAGACAATTTGGCTTACCAGACAATTTGGCTTACCAGACAATTTGGCTTACCAGACAATTTGGCTTACCAGACAATTTGGCTTACCAGACAATTTGGCTTACCAGACAATTTGGCTTACCAGACAATTTGGCTTACCAGACAATTTGGCTTACAGACAATTTGGCTTACCAGACAATTTGGCTTACCAGACAATTTGGCTTACCAAGACAATTTGGCTTACCAGACAATTTGGCTTACCAGACAATTTGGCTTACCAGACAATTTGGCTTACCAGACAATTTGGCTTACCAGACAATTTGGCTTACCAGACAATTTGGCTTACCAGACAATTTGGCTTACCAGACAATTTGGCTTACCAGACAATTTGGCTTACCAGACAATTTGGCTTACCAGACAATTTGGCTTACCAGACAATTTGGCTTACCAGACAATTTGGCTTACCAGACAATTTGGCTTACCAGACAATTTGGCTTACCAGACAATTTGGCTTACCAGACAATTTGGCTTACCAGACAATTTGGCTTACCAGACAATTTGGCTTACCAGACAATTTGGCTTACCAGACAATTTGGCTTACCAGACAATTTGGCTTACCAGACAATTTGGCTTACCAGACAATTTGGCTTACCAGACAATTTGGCTTACAACCTAACCTAACCTAACCTAACCTAACCTAACCTAACCTAACCTAACCTAACCTAACCTAACCTAACCTAACCTAACCTAACCTAACCTTTTTTTTTTTTTTTTTTTTTTTTTTTTGACGAAGTGGAAACCCGTTACGGGTACCGCCGGGCCCGGGGAGGCCCGGCTGGTTATGTGGGACTCTCTCTCCCGTCCTCTTCTCCGAATGAGAAGGGGAGGGGAGAGCATACCCACTAAAACCACTCCGACGTTGCCCTCTTGCCGAGTTTGGTAGGCGCCACGGGAACCCGAAGACTCCTCCGCAGCGCCTCCCGGCTGCCCTAGCTTACGCCAGGACTACCCGCGCCAAGGAGGGAGGAGTTGCAACGTTTCAACCCCTCCCTCAGACGTGCAGGACCGTGCAATGCGAGCAGGGGATCCCCGTCCCCCACCCGCTGGTCTTACTGGGGGAATTGGCGGGCAGCAAATTGCCTACGCCGCACCCCCCTCCGTCTACGCCTGAACTGGGGCGCAAGGGGATCATCCTCACGCTCCCTTTCAGCTTCCTCCTTTTGGTCGATGACGCTCTCGCAAAACGAGTCTACTGCATCCCAGTTTTCCTCGCTCTCCAACATTTTTGAGATCAGGTTGGAGAGCGATAGATTGTCACTGCCAATTGCTGTCACCAGTGCCTGGCGTTCCGGCTCCCATGCACTGCACGACTCTACAGTGTGCTGCGCCGTATCAACTTCGTGCCCACATTGGTGGCATGTAGGGCCGTCTTCCCGTCCTATTCGGTGCAGGTACTGACCGAAGCACCCATGTCCGGTCAGTACCTGTGCCATCCGGTATGTCACTTGACCGAACCCCCTCTCTAACCAATGGTCGAACGACGGGAGGAGTGCCATTATGGTTCTCGTCCCATAGCGGCAGTCCTCCAGGTCGCTCTTCCAGCGGTTCCTCATTCGGAGTTCCACTGTTCTGCGGGCGTGCAGCAGCTCTCGGGGGGCCAGCCTCTCCCCCTGCGCTAGTGACTCTCGCCGGGACCAGTAGGTCTCTGACTGGCTCTTTGCGTCAGTCTCCCACGGCGGGGTCCCGGCGAGGGCACAAGCCGCCATATGCGCCACCGTGATGTACGCCCGTATAATCCGGATGGCACATATCCTCTGCGGCCGTCGGAGCTGGGCCTTAGTTCTCTCCGACAGCCGTTCTGCCCAAATTGGCGCTCCGTAGAGCGCCATGCTGCGGACTACGCCAGCATACAGCCGCCTGCACGCTCCACTAGGCGCACCCGTGTTAGGCAGCAGTCTGCCCAGGGCAGAAGCGGCTCCCAATATCCGGGGGGTAAGGCACGTGAAGTGGTCGAGGAAGTTCCACTTTCTGTCAAGGACGAGGCCAAGATATTTAATGTTGGCCTTGACCTGGACAGATTCCCTCCCAATCCTTAGTTCCGTCTGGGGCGGCACGCGCCAACCACGTCCCCCGAAGACCATGGCTTCCGTTTTTGAAACGGCAACCTTGAGGCCCAGCGCTTCGATTCTGCCAACTACTAGTTCGGCCGCAACCGACGCCCTACGGATTGTTTCCCACATATCACTTCCCCGGACGACCACCATCGTATCGTCGGCATAGCAGATGGTGGTCATGCGGGCAAGCTGGACCCCTCTTATGGCCCAGTCAAATCCTATGTTCCACAAGAGGGGTCCAAGAACCGATCCCTGGGGGACGCCACACGATATCGGCCTGGTCTTCCTCTGCCCGCCGTGATCATAGAGCACTACCCTTTCCTCAAGGTAGTGCCCCACGATCTTTTGTAGGTACAGCGGGATGCCGTGGTACCGTAGAGCTTCTTTGATAACTCCGTAGGGGAGAGAGCCGAATGCGTTGGCTATGTCAAGCGAGACAGCAATAACCCCCTCCCCCGCACTAGACGCATTATCGCAGAAGTCTTTCAGCGCTTTTATGGCGTCCAAGGTACCCCGGCCAGCCCTGAAGCCGTACTGGCAGTCCGCAATGTTAGGTCCCACATCCATTAGATGCCGAATGATCCGAAAAGATACCAGTCTCTCTAATATCTTTCCGGACACATCCAGCAGCACCAGGGGTCTATGCCCGGAGGGGGAATCCGCCGGGCGGCCCTCCTTGCGTAGCAAGCACAAGCGACCCTCCTTCCATACTCTGGGGAAACACCCAGAAGACAGGCACTCGTTGAGGAGGTCCCTGAAGCGCTCCCCCAGGTGCACAAGAGCTACCGGGATTACCCGCGCTGGAACGCCGTCGGGTCCCGGCGCCTTCTTATTTCGTTTCAGGCGATCCTTGATGTCCATGAACTCGTCCTCCGTGACTCCCGGGGCTGGGAGGTTTTCCATATTTTGCTCCTCCAAGGGGGCCGACATCCTTGGGGGAGCAAAATCTGGCGCCGGCGGGAACAGTGCCTCTACCACTCTGTTCAAAAGTTCAGGCTCCATAGAATCCATGGGGGGGGCACGCTTCATCTTGTTTCTGACCATTTTATATGGTCTCCCCCATGGATTTCTGTCCAGAGTCCCGACGAACTCTTCGAATGCGCTATCCTTGGCCTTTGAAATTTCCAAGGAGAGCGCCTCTTTCGCCTGCTTGAGCTCCTCGTAAAGAAGCGCCTCTTCCTCGGCGGTGTGGAGCCTCCTGCGTCTGCAGCGCGTATATGCACGGCGTGCCCTATTGCTGGCGGTTCGGAGGGCCGCAATTTCCTCCGACCACCAATAGACGCTCTTTTTGGCCGGCAACTTACGTACCCGCGGCATAGCCGCATCGCACACCGCAGTCAGCGCTTCGCGGAAAAGTACCGCCTTGCCCTCGACTCCCGCGGTGTTTGGTGGAGGATCCCCCCACGCCTCTATTATGGCGGCCTCCTCTGCCATTCCTGAGTCAAATTGGGAGATGACCCACCGCGGAAACCTTGTTCTGCCGGTAGCAGCCGTGTATGCGTTCTGTAATTGGGTAGAGACCCTCATCCGGATGTAGCGGTGATCAGAGAGGGTCTCAACGTCCTCCAGGACGCGCCAGTCCATGATTCGACGCGCGACGACAGGGGTCGCAAACGTTACGTCCACGATGGACCCCCCCTGCCGACGAACGCACGTGTGGGTGTCGCCCCGGTTTTGCAGCTCCAGTCCCATGGCTATTGACCAATCCCAGAGGGCTGTCCCTCTTGGGTCAGTGTGTGGGGAACCCCACGCTGTGTTTTTAGCGTTGGGGTCCCCAAGCACTATGACGGGATCAGGAGCACATCTCCGGACCACTCTTCCCAGCCGCTCCAAGAAGTCCTCGAAGTCGGACAGGGGCCTGTTGGGGGAGAAGTAGACAGCAATTGCTACCATCTTCCCCCATTTGGCCGAAACGTAGCCCTGCCCGGCCTCGACTGGTGCAAGGGTCGGGAAGTTCCCATTTGTTGGCACCACCAATGCCACGCTGTCGTCGGCCGACCCTGCCCAGTTGGGCTGGTGCGGAACGCAGTATGGCTCAGCAATTGCTGCCATGGCTAGTCCCCACTCCGCCATGACTTGCATCAGCAGGTCTTGAGCGCGGGCGGAGTGGTTTAGGTTCCCCTGCAGGATCTCTAAATGCTGGTGGTGGTGTACTGGCATTTAGAGATCCATGCTGTTCCCCTCATTTGCCTCTGGGGCATTTCGCGTATTCTCCGGGGTCCTTTTTGGGAGCTCGTTCTTTCCTTTTGTAGGAGGGGGTGTACAAGTCCGCCCCCCCATAATATGTCCGGCTGGGCGTTTTGCAGCGTGACAGACTCCACAGAACGGTGTCTCGCCGCAGTCCATTGACCTGTGCCCCGGCCTAGAGCACCTGAAACACAAGTCACCCCTATTTACCGCAGAGGGGCACAGCGCTCTGGTGTGCCCAGTGCCCATGCAATGAAAGCACCGCATGGGTTGGGGTTCGAGTGCCATTGGGGTTCGAGTGCCAACCTAACCTAACCTAACCTAACCTAACCTAACCTAACCTAACCTAACCTAACCTAACCTAACCTAACCTAACCTAACCTAACCTAACCTAACCTAACCTAACCTAACCTAACCTAACCTAACCTTTTTTTTTTTTTTTTTTTTTTTTTTTTTTTTTTTTTTTTTTTTTTTTTTTTTTTTTTTTTTTAACGGTAGGAAAATGCATTACGCATACCCCCGCGCCGTGGGGACGGCGCGAGCGGTTATGTGGGACTCTCCTCCCTACCCCCCTCCAGAATGGAGGAAGGAAGGGAGGCCTACCCACTAAAAACCTACCGGTATTCCCTCTTTGCCGTTGAGCGGGTGTCCTGGGAGAACGAGTTTACGACCAGGGCACCCGCCGGCCGCCCCAGCATAAGCCGGGGCTCCCGCGCCAATAGAGGGGGGGGTCGGGAATACGAGACCTCCCCCTAGACGTGTGGGCCAGAATGCGCTAGCAAGGGATCCCCATCCCTCGCCAGCCTGGCACCACTAGGGTACGGCGGCGGCGAATTGTCGCCGCCGCCTTCCCGTCCGTCTGCGCCGGAGCGGGTGCGCAAGAGGATCGTTCTCGCGCTCCCGCTCCTTCTCCTCCTTCTGCGACATTACGTCCTCGCAGAAGGAGGCGACGGCCTCCCAGGACCTCTCGCTCTCTACCATGGCGTACACGACGCTAGGTAGCGAGAGGTCGCCGCCAATCGCCGTCACCAGAGTGCGGCGCTGCTGGGACCAGGCACTGCACACCTCAAGGGTGTGCTGCGCCGTGTCCTCATTGGCGCCGCACCCATGGCACGACGCCGTCTCCTCCCTTCCGGCAACCTTGTGGAGGTACCGCCCGAAACATCCATGTCCGGACAGCACCTGCACAAGGCGGAAGGAAAGGGGACCGTGTCCCCTCCGACACCACTCATGGAGCACCGGGCGGATGGCTTGAATTGTTCGGAGGCCATACTCGGCCTCCCCAAGCTCATCAACCCAGCGCTCCATCACCTCTTCCTTTTGGGCTTCTTTAGCCCCGGCCAGCTCTTCGGGAGCAAGGGTCTCCCCTCGGTTCCTCCTCTCCACCTTCGCCCGGTAGGCATCGGCGAGCACTAATGCCTCGATCTCCCAGGGGGGAGATCCAGCTAGCGCCCCAGCTGCTGCCCAGCCTACCGTCCGGTAGGCCCGGGCCATCCTCACCGCTATCACCCTCTGGGGCTTTCTGAGGAGGGCTTTAGTTTTGGCGGTGAGGGCTTCCGCCCAGATTGGGGCCCCGTACAAGGCCATGCTCCTAACGACCCCCGCAAACAGACGTCTGCAGGGGGCATTAGGTCCACCTTGATTTGGCAGGAGCCGCCCCAAGGCTCCTGCCACGCCGACGAGTCGGGGAGCTAACTGGCGGAAATGCTTTCCGAACTCCCACTTGCCGTCGAGGATGAGGCCCAAATATTTAATGTGGGCCTTTACCTCGACGGCTTCTCGGTTCACCCGCAGGGTGGCTCCCCGCGGTATCCGCCACCTTGGCCCTCTGAAGCAGAGGGCCTCGGTTTTTGGGAGGGACACCTTGAGGCCCAACGCCTCAATTCGCCGGACCACGAGGGATGAACCCACCTCCGCCCTCCTCGCCACGTCTTCATAGGTGGTGCCCCGGACGGCGATGAGCGTGTCATCTGCATAACAGATGACCGCCATCCGAGGCAGCACCCTCCCGCGGATGGCCCAGTCGTAGCCGACGTTCCAGAGTAGGGGCCCTAGCACGGACCCCTGTGGAACGCCGCTGGCTACCGACCTCGCCATCCGCACACCCCCCCTCCCCATGTAGAGCACTACCCGACCAGTCAGGTAGTGCCCCACAACCCTCCGGAGGTAGAGTGGCACCCCGTGGTAACGGAGCGCCTCCTCTATCACTCCGAAGGGGAGGGACCCGAAGGCGTTGGCGATATCTAGAGATACCGCCATGGCCCCCTGGCCCCTCCTGGCCGCATCTTCGCAGAACCCCTTCAGGGCGGATAGGGCGTCCATCGTGGATCGCCCTACCCGGAACCCGAATTGGTTCCCCGACAGATCCGGCCCTTCACTCGTCAGGTGGTGGGTAATCCGGGAAGCGATAATCCTTTCAAGGAGCTTCCCGGTTTCGTCCAGCATGACGAGCGGCCGGTGCCCGGACGGAGAGTCCGCCGGTCTTCCCTCCTTGCGCAGTAGGACCAGGCGGCCCTCCTTCCACACCTGGGGAAACTGCCCAGTGGCCAGGCACTTGTCAAATAGGCCACTGAGACGGTCCCCAAGGTGTTTCACCGCAATGTGAAGCACCTTTCCGGGCACCCCGTCCGGCCCCGGTGCCTTTTTGCATCCACGGAGCCGGCTCACCACCCGGACCATTTCCTCCCCCGTCACTGGGGGAATGTCCGGGGGAACCTCGGGTTCGAACCTAACCTAACCTAACCTAACCTAACCTAACCTAACCTAACCTAACCTAACCTAACCTAACCTAACCTAACCTAACCTAACCTAACCTAACCTAACCTTTTTTTTTTTTTTTTTTTTTTTTTGCGGTAGGAAAATGCATTACGCATACCCCCGCACCGTGGGGACGGTGCGGGCGGTTATGTGGGACTCTCCTCCCCACCCCCCCCCAGAATGGAGGAAGGAAGGGAGGCCTACCCACTAAAAACCTACCGGTATTCCCTCTTTGCCGTTTAGCGGGTGTCCTGGGAGAACGAGTTTACGACCAGGGCACCCGCCGGCCGCCCCAGCCTTAGCCGGGGCTCCCGCGCCAAAAGAGGGGGGGGTCGGGAACACGAGACCCCCCCCTAGACGTGTGGGCCAGTATGCGCTAGCAAGGGATCCCCATCCCTCGCCAGCCTGGCACCACTAGGGGATGGCAGCGGCGAATTGTCGCCGCCGCCTTCCCGTCCGTCTGCGCCGGAGCGGGTGCGCAAGAGGATCGTTCTCGCGCTCCCGCTCCTTCTCCTCCTTCTGCGACATCACGTCCTCGCAGAAGGAGGCGACGGCCTCCCAGGACCTCTCGCTCTCCAGCATAGCGTGCACGACGCTAGGTAGCGAGAGGTCGCCGCCGATCGCCGTCACCAGAGTGCGGCGCTGCCGCGACCAGGCGCTGCACACCTCGAGGGTGTGCTGCGCCGTGTCCTCGTTGGCGCCGCACTCATGGCACGACGCCGTCTCCTCCCTTCCGGCAACCTTGTGAAGGTACCGTCCGAAACAGCCGTGTCCGGACAGCACCTGCACAAGGCGGAAGGTAAGGGGACCGTGTCCCCTCCGACACCAGTCATGAAGCACCGGGCGGATGGCTTGGACTGTTCGGAGGCCAAATTCGGCCTCCCCAAGCTCATCGACCCAGCGCTCCATGACCTCCTCTCTCTGGGCCTCCTTGGCCCGGGCCAGCTCTTCAGGAGCGAGGGAGTCTCCCCGCTCCCCCCTCGCCACCTTCGCCCGGTAGGCGTCGGCGAGCACCCTTGCCTCGATCTCCCAGGGGGGAGATCCGGCAAGCGCTCCAGCCGCTGCCCAGCCTACCGTGCGGTATGCCCGGGCCATCCTCACCGCCATAACCCTCTGGGGTCTCCGAAGGAGGGCCTTGGTGGTGGCGGTGAGGGCATCCGCCCATATGGGGGCCCCGTACAGGGCCATACTCTTTATGACCCCTGCAAACAGTCGTCTGCAGGGGGCATTCGGCCCGCCCTGGTTAGGCAGGAGCCGCCCCAAGGCTCCTGCCGCGCCGACTAGTCGGGGGGCTAGTTTGCGGAAGTGCTCCGCAAACTCCCATTTGCCGTCGAGGTAAAGGCCCAGATACTTTATCTGGGCCTTTACCTCGACGGCCTCCCCGTTCACCCGCAGGGTGGCCCCCCGCGGTACCCTCCACCTTGGCCCTCTGAAGCAGAGGGCCTCGGTTTTCGGGAGGGACACCCTTAGGCCCAGCGCCTCGACGCGCCGGACCACCAGGGAGGCTCCCACCTCCGCCCTCCTCGCCACCTCCTCGTAGGTGGTGCCCCGGACAGCGATGAGCGTGTCATCTGCGTAGCAGATGACCGCCATCCGGGGCAGCACCCTCCCGCGGATGGCCCAGTCGTAGCCGACGTTCCAAAGTAGGGGCCCTAGCACGGACCCCTGTGGAACGCCGCTGGCTACATTCCTGGCCATCCGCACACCCCCCCTCCCCATGTAGAGCACTACCCGACCCGTCAGGTAGTGCCCTACAGCCCTCCGGAGGTAGAGGGGCACCCCGTGGTAACGGAGTGCCTCCTCTATCACTCCGAAGGGGAGGGACCCGAAGGCGTTGGCGATATCGAGAGATATCGCCATGGCCCCCTGGCCCCTCCTGGCCGCATCTTCGCAGAACCCCTTCAGGGCGGATAGGGCGTCCATCGTGGATCGCCCTACCCGGAACCCGAACTGGTTCCCCGCAAGATCCGGCCCTTCGCTCGTCAGGTGGTGGTTGATCCGGGAAGCTATAATCCTCTCGAGGAGCTTCCCGGTTTCGTCCAGCATGACGAGCGGCCGGTGCCCGGACGGAGAGTCCGCCGGTCTTCCCTCCTTGCGCAGGAGGACCAAGCGGCCCTCCTTCCACGCCTGGGGAAACTGCCCGGTGGCCAGACAGCTGTCGAAGAGGCCACCGAGTCGGTCCCCAAGGTGCTTCAAAGCGATATGAAGCACCTTTCCGGGCACCCCGTCCGGCCCCGGTGCCTTCTTGCACCCCCGGAGCCGGCTCACCACTCGGACCATTTCTTCCCCCGTCACCGGGGGAATGTCCGGCGGCACCTCGGGCTCCTCGCGCGGTGGGGCCATGCGCGGCGGCTCGAAGGCCGACGCCGAGGGAAATAGTCCCTCGACTACCGCGCTATCCTAACCTAACCTAACCTAACCTAACCTAACCTAACCTAACCTAACCTAACCTAACCTAACCTAACCTAACCTAACCTAACCTAACCTAACCTAACCTAACCTAACCTAACCTAACCTAACCTAACCTAACCTAACCTAACCTAACCTAACCTAACCTCTCCTTAGGAGAGAGGCGCTGGGGGCTAGCGGCCGGCACCACCACTCCCACCGAGCCCTCGGTATCCCCAGCCCAGTTTTGCTGGGGGGGGATGAGGTAGGGCTCGGTGACCACCGCGACGGCAATTTTCCACTCCGCGAGGACCTGCATTAGCAGGTCCTGTGCACGCGCGGAGTGGTTGGCGTTCGTCAGGAGGAATTCGCTATGCAGGTGTACTGGCATTTAGGACACCTGCATAGAGAGTTCCTCCCTGGCCGTCGGGCCACGATTTTGGGGGGCCCTGGTCAGTGGGGCCTTACCCTTGATCGTCGGGGGGATACAATTCGATCCCCCCATACGGTGCCCGTGTGGGCGCCCCGCCTGTGCGCACACCGCGCACTTGGCGGCCACTTCGCACGTGGCCGCCATGTGGCCCTCCTTGCCACACCGGAAGCACTTCGAGCCGTGCTCCGCTTCCGATGGGCAAAGAGCCCTGGTGTGGCCCAGCGCCATGCACTTAAAACAGCGCATGGGCAGGGCCTCCACCGGCTTTATGGTGGCCATCGACCACCCAACGGCCACCTTTCCAGCCGCAACGGCGACTTTAGCCGCCGTCGCTGGGCACTTGATCAGGGCCGAGCCCTGGCTCCACGGGCCCGACCTGATCGCACCGACTTTTACCTGATCGGGGGAACAGCCCCCAGCCCTCGCCACTGCGGCAGCGATCTCTTCGCTGCCAGCCGTCTCATCCAGGCCCGAGATTTTGAGGTCCGCCAGCTTGGTGGGCCTCGCGATCTCGACCTGGGATCCGACCACCTCCAGTAGCTTGGCAGCGAGGCGGTCCGCAGTGGCTTGCGGGTTCTCGCCCCCCACCTCCATCATTCTGGAGCCAGTCATTGTACTGCGTACCTTGACTGACTCCAGCCCAAAGTCCGTCAGCTTTATGGAGGCTCTGGCTTTCGCCATCACCTCCACAAAGCTGGTTTGCCCCTCCCGCAGTGTCAGCACTATTGCTGCTGTGCGAGGGGGGACGATTTTCACCGCCCTGGGCTTGGCGCAAGATGCCGCTGGGGTCGGCAGAGGCTTAGTGGGGGCTTTCCCCTTCTTGGCCTTGCGCCCCACCACCTGTGACCACGGCTGTGTCGCAGGCTCAGGGGCTGGCGCCTGACGCCAGCTCGGCCCCGCCGCTGGCTGGGTCGTATGCTGCACGACCGGCTTCGCCCCCTGAGTTGGCCCTTGCTTGGGCCCCTTTTTGGTGGCCCCTGCGCCATCCTTGCCCGGGTGGGACGAGGGGGCGGGGGCGGCCGGCACCTTGCTGGGCTGTTGCCCAGCCCTCTTTGGCTGGGGCTTTGGGTCCCCAGTCTTGGCCGATATTTGGGGGCCCGAGCCCTGGGCCAAATTCGGCTGTGCCCGCGGGCGAGGAGGAGGCTCCTGACGCCTGTCAGCCGCCAGAGGCGGTCTGAGGACCTTCTCTGGAGGGAGACGCGACTCCATGTCCTCCAGGCGGGCGTTTATCATCCCGCCCAGGGATGTGACGAGGTCGCGCCTCATCTCCTCTAGGGCCTCTCTGAGGTCCGTCACCGGTCTGTCAGCGTTGCCGCCGCTGACCGCCTGCTTTGCGGCCGCATTGAGGCCCCGTTGGGAGTCCTCGAACGCCGTTTTAAACGCCCTCAACTCGGCGCGGACAATGCCCAACTCTCGTTGGAGCCGGGCATTGTCAGCGCGGAGGCGGCGCTGCTCCTCCGTCGGGGTAAGCGAGCGCATCCCTTCAACGGCAGTGATGACCTCCCTGGTGGCCGCGTTGATGTCCCCCCATACGGTACCTTTGATGGTACCGCATTTGGCCACCTGCTCCTTGATCACTGCCACGTTGAGCAGTGCAGCAGCGGCCAACGTTTCCGTCGTAGCTGAAGGGGGAGAGTCCGAATCCCCCTCCTCCGCCTGGGCGCACCGGTAGACCGGGCGGCTTGGGGATCCATCATCGGAGTCAAGTTCCGATGTGATCCCCGCTAGGCCTCTCTTGGCTGCCGCCAAGAAGTGGCTGTGTCCAGCCACAGCCGCCGTCGAGCGACCCCTGGTCGCCGTATTGGCTTTGGGTAGCGGAGCCACTGCCGCATCCCCAATCGCCCCAATCGGCCTCTTCCCTGCCGGGCTCCTCCTCGGCGGGGCGTTTAAGACCGCCTCTTTTAGGACATCCCTGATTGGGCAGGAGCCGCCCCAAGGCTCCTGCCGCGCCAACGAGTCGGGGAGCTAGTTTGCGGAAGTGTTCCGCAAACTCCCATTTGCCGTCGAGGTAAAGGCCCAGATACTTTATCTGGGCCTTCACCTCGACGGCCTCCCCGTTCACCCGCAGGGTGGCCCCCCGCGGTACCCTCCACCTTGGCCCTCTGAAGCAGAGGGCCTCAGTTTTCGGGAGGGACACCCTTAGGCCCAGCGCCTCGACGCGCCGGACCACCAGGGAGGCTCCCACCTCCGCCCTCCTCGCCACCTCCTCGTAGGTGGTGCCCCGGACAGCAATGAGCGTGTCATCTGCGTAGCAAATGACCGCCATCCGGGGCAGCACCCTCCCGCGGATGGCCCAGTCGTAGCCGACGTTCCAAAGTAGGGGCCCTAGCACGGACCCCTGTGGAACGCCGCTGGATACTGGCCTGGCCATCCGCACACCCCCCCTCCCCATGGGACCCGAAGGCGTTGGCGATATCAAGAGATATCGCCATGGCCCCCTGGCCCCTCCTGGCCGCATCTTCGCAGAACCCCTTCAGGGCGGATAGGGCGTCCATCGTGGATCGCCCTACCCGGAACCCGAACTGGTTCCCCGCAAGATCCGGCCCTTCGCTCGTCAGGTGGTGGTTGATCCGGGAAGCTATAATCCTCTCGAGGAGCTTCCCGGTTTCGTCCAGCATGACGAGCGGCCGGTGCCCGGACGGAGAGTCCGCCGGTCTTCCCTCCTTGCGCAGGAGGACCAGGCGGCCCTCCTTCCACGCCTGGGGAAACTGCCCGGTGGCCAGACAGCTGTCAAAAATGCCACCGAGTCGGTCCCCAAGGTGCTTCAAGGCGATATGAAGCACCTTTCCCGGCACCCCGTCCGGCCCCGGTGCCTTCTTGCACCCCCGGAGCCGGCTCACCACTCGGACCATTTCTTCCCCTGTCACCGGGGGAATGTCCGGGGGCACCTCGGGCTCCTCGCGCGGTGGGGCCATGCGCGGCGGCTCGAAGGCCGACGCCGAGGGAAATAGTCCCTCGACTACCGCGCTGAGGAGCACCGGCTCGAACTCTTCCGTGGGGGAGGCCACCTTGAGTTTCGCCCGTACCATACGGTACGGGCGCCCCCACGGGTCCTCGTCGAGGGTGGCCAAGAACGCCCCGAACGCAGCGTCCTTGGCCTGGGCGATGGCCGCCTTGAAGGCGGCCTTCGCCTCCCGCAGCTCGGCGTAGCGCCGCTCCTCCTCCCCCGGCATCCGGGTCCGCCGTCGGCGGCACCGGGAGAAAGCCCGGCGGGCGGCGTCGCTGGTGGCTCGCAGGTCCGAAAGGTCCTGCGACCACCAGTATACGCCCGGCCTGGGCGCGAACTTCCGCGCCCTAGGCATGGCCGCCTCGCAGACGGCCGTCAGGTCCTGCCGAAACCTGACGGCCCTCTCGTCGACCCCCATGGTGTTAGGGGGGTCGACACTCCACGCCTGGACCAGTGCAGCCTCTTCTGCCTGGTCCCTATCGAGGCGGGAGACGGCCCACTTTGGGAAGTCTCCGACCCGCCCACCCACCACCCGGGCCAGAGGCCCGTGGGGCGCCCTGGAGACCCTGAACCTTATGTAGAGGTGGTCCGACAGGGTCTCCACCTCCTCAAGGACACGCCAATCACCTATGCAGGCGCCGATGGAGGGGGTAGCGAACGTCACGTCCACTACTGACCCCCCCTGCCATCGGACGCAGGTGTTGGCGGTTCCCTGGTTCTGCGGGGCTAGGCCGATCATGATGGCCCAGTCCCGCAGGAGCGCCCCTCTTCGATCCGTGATGGAGGATCCCCACGCCGTGCACTTGGCGTTGAGGTCCCCCATCAGGATCACTTGAGCCGGTAGTGCCCGCTGCACTACCGACCCCAGGCCCGCCAAGTACCTCTCGAACTCGAGGACGGGCCTGTTTGGGGAGAAGTAAACGCCAACGATGACTACTTCTCCCCACTTTGCCGCCACATACACTTCGAGCCGTGCTCCGCTTCCGATGGGCAAAGAGCCCTGGTGTGGCCCAGCGCCATGCACTTGAAACAGCGCATGGGCAGGGCCTCCACCGGCTTTATAGTGGCCATCGACCACCCGACGGCCACCTTTCCAGCGGCAACGGCGACTTTCGCCGCCGTCGCTGGGCACTTAATCAGGACCGAGCCCTGGCTCCACGGGCCCGTCCTGATTGCGCCGACCTTGACCTGGTCGGGGGAACAGCCCCCGGCCCTCGCCACTGCGGCAGCGATCTCTTCGCTGCCAGCCGTCTCGTCCAGGCCCGAGATTTTGAGGTCCGCCAGCTTGGTGGGCCTAGCGACCTCGACCTGGCTTCCGACCACCTCTTGGAGCTTGGAAGCGAGGCGGTCCGCAGTGGTCTGCGGGGTCTCGCCCCCCACCTCCATCATTCTGGAGCCAGTCATGGTACTGCGTACCTTGACTGACTCCAGCCCGAAGTCCGTCAGCTTTATGGAGGCTCTGGCTTTCGCCATCACCTCCACAAAGCTGGTTTGCCCCTCCCGCAGTGTCAGCACTATTGCTGCTGTGCGGGGGGCGACGATTTTAACCGCCTTGGGTTTCGCCGCAGGCGGCTTGGCGCGAGATGCTGTTGGGGTCGACATAGGCTGGGTGGGGGCTTTCCCCTTCTTTGCCTTGCGCCCCACCACCTGTGACCACGGCTGTGTCGCCACCTCAGGAGCTGGCGCCTGACGCCAGCTAGGCCCAGCCGCTGGCTGGGTCGTTTGCTGCGCGCCAGGCTTCGCCCCCTGGTTTGGCCCTTGCTTGGGCCCCTTTTTGGTGGCCCCTGCGCCATCCCTCCCCGGGTGGGACGAGGGGGCGGGGGCGGCCGGCACCTTGCTGGGCTGTTGCCCAGCCTTCTTTGGCTGGGGCTTTGGGTCCCCAGTCTTGGCCGATATTTGGGGGCCCGAGCCATGGGCCAAATTCGGCTGTGCCCGCGGGCGAGGAGGAGGCTCCTGACGCCTGTCAGCCGCCAGAGGCGGTCTGAGGACCTTCTCTGGAGGGAGGCGCGACTCCATGTCCTCCAGGCGGGCGTTTATCATCCCGCCCAGGGATGTGACAAGGTCGCGCCTCATCTCTTCCAGGACCTCTCTGAGGTCTGTCGCAGGTCTGTCGGCGCTGCCGCCGCTGACCGCTTGCTTTGCGGCCGCATTGAGGCCCCGCTGGGAGTCCTCAAACGCCGTTTTAAAGGCCCTCAACTCGGCGCGGACAATGCCCAGCTCTCGTTGGAGCCGGGCATTGTCAGCGCGGAGGCGGCGCTGCTCCTCTGCCGGGGTTATCGTCCGCAAGCCCTCGACAGCGGCGATGACCTCCTTGGCGGCCGCGTTTATTTCACCCCACACGGCGCCCTTCATAGTCCCGCATTTTGCCACTTGCTCCTGAATTACCCCCATGTTGAGCATAGCGGCAGCAGCCAGCGTTTCCGTGGTTTGTGAAGGGGGAGAGTCCGAGTCTTCATCCCCCACCCCAGTGTTCCGACGGCTCGGTGAACCATCGTCAGAGTCAAGCTCCGACAATGTACCGGCCAAGTTTCTCTTGGCCGCGGCTAGAAAGTGGCTGTGCCCAGATTTAGCCATCGCGGGCCGCCCTCTGCTTGCAGTGGTCGCTTTTGGCACCTGGGCAGCTGCCACGTCTCCCACAGTCTCAATGGGCCGCTTCCTGAACGAGGTCTTCCTCGCCGGAGCGTTTAAGACGACCTCTTCAAGCACGCATGGACCTGTCTCCAGGTCCATGTCTGGGCTTAAATATGCCTCGGCCTCTGAGTCGGACGCGTCCGAACACAAAACTGACAGAAAGGCCTTCTTCTCCGCCTGGCTAGCAGTGAGCCGCTCAGCCATTGCAGAGAATTAGGCTACGACAACACAGAGCAAACAAGAACACAGTGCAAAGCACCCCCCAAGATCACCCTCGACACCCCCTGGGCCCTGGCGAAGTTCGCCGGCGCAAACGGCCGCGACCAAGTTCGGGGATCCGAACCCAGCCACGGCAGTCAGCCCCGAAAAACCCCAACAGCACCCACCCAGAGATTCCGAAATCCCCTCCCCCCTTTCGGAAAACCCCCCCTTTTTGTTCGGCAGAGCCACACACCGCTTTCCCCCACAACCCACAACCCACGGCAACCCAACCCACCTCACTCCGTTAGGTGAACCGCGAACCGATGGATTACGGGAGGCCGCAGTGAACAATTCGGCCGACCAAAAACCCCGCAACGGGAGACGTCCCTTTGGCCAGATGGCCTAACGGACCCCCCAAACCCACCCCGAGAGGTTCCGGGGAGATTCCCCAGCCGCCTTTATAGCCGGGACTCCGACTATAACGCCGGCAGAACGGAGGATATCTCGCCCGGCAACCTACTGAATTGGGTTTCAACCCGACTACGGGCACCCAATCCCCCAAGCGGACCAAGTACCCCGTTCGAATCGCCTCTTGACAGGCTAGATTTTGGGAAAACCCAAAATTTTGCGAAAACGGTCAAGCGCGAGTCGGCAAGAATTACAAACTTATAAAAAAGTTGGTAGTTCTTGCCCGATTTCCGCGTCCCTATCAAAGCTAGATTGGCGCTCAGGGTGCCGTTAGGCGGCGCAAACTACCCTCTATCCAACCTGCTATGAAAGAAACCCACAAACTTAACCCCCCCCCAGAAGCGAATTTTTAAATAGAGAAAACAAAGTTAAGAAAAAGCTGGGAGCGCCTATGGCGAATCTGCAGGCAACGCACACTTTGCCCAATAACTTTAGAACGGTAAGCTCTAAAATTATGGGGCAAAAGGCACCGTGTAGTTCGTCTAGTGCGCTCAATTACTGTAAGAAAAAACTAAAGAAAAACTAAGCCAAAAATGATAAAATGAATTTTGAAAAGTGAAAACGGGAAAGTGTTAGAAATTTTTCGACCGCAAAACCATAAGGGTTTTACAGTGCGAAATAGAAAAATAGAAAAAGAGTGATCTAGATAAGCTAGAAGCACCAAAAAGGTCTCAAATTTTAAAGCAAGAAAAGAAATTTAAAAATTCGCTGACAAAACTTGAAAAATTGTACCGTCGCAAAGTTATTAACGAGTAAACACAAGTCCACACCGAAAATTTACCTCAACCTAACCTAACCTAACCTAACCTAACCTAACCTAACCTAACCTAACCTAACCTTTTTTTTTTTTTTTTGCGGTAGGAAAATGCATTACGCATACCCCCGCGCCGTGGGGACGGCGCGGGCGGTTATGTGGGACTCTCCTCCCCACCCCCCCCCGGATGGGGGAAGGAAGGGAGGCCTACCCACTAAAAACCTACCGGTATTCCCTCTTTGCCGTTTAGCGGGTGTCCTGGGAGAACGAGTTTACGACCAGGGCACCCGCCGGCCGCCCCAGCCTTAGCCGGGGCTCCCGCGCCAAAAGAGGGGGGGGTCGGGAATACGAGACCCCCCCCTAGACGTGTGGGCCAGTATGCGCTAGCAAGGGATCCCCATCCCTCGCCAGCCTGGCACCACTAGGGGATGGCAGCGGCGAATTGTCGCCGCCGCCTTCCCGTCCGTCTGCGCCGGAGCGGGTGCGCAAGAGGATCGTTCTCGCGCTTCCGCTCCTTCTCCTCCTTCTGCGACATCACGTCCTCGCAGAAGGAGGCGACGGCCTCCCAGGACCTCTCGCTCTCCAGCATAGCGTATACTACGCTAGGTAGCGAGAGGTCGCCGCCGATCGCCGTCACCAGAGTGCGGCCCTGCCGGGACCAGGCGCTGCACACCTCAAGGGTGTGCTGCGCCGTGTCCTCATTGGCGCCGCACTCATGGCACGACGCCGTCTCCTCCCTTCCGGCAACCTTGTGAAGGTACCGTCCGAAACAGCCGTGTCCGGACAGTACCTGCACAAGGCGGAAGGTAAGGGGACCGTGTCCCCTCCGACACCAGTCATGAAGCACCGGGCGGATGGCTTGGACTGTTCGGAGGCCAAATTCGGCCTCCCCAAGCTCATCGACCCAGCGCTCCATGACCTCCTCTCTCTGGGCCTCCTTGGCCCGGGCCAGCTCTTCAGGAGCGAGGGATTCTCCCCGCTCCCCCCTCGCCACCTTCGCCCGGTAGGCGTCGGCGAGCACCCTTGCCTCGATCTCCCAGGGGGGAGATCCTGCAAGCGCTCCAGCCGCTGCCCAGCCTACCGTGCGGTATGCCCGGGCCATCCTCACCGCCATAACCCTCTGGGGTCTCCGTAGGAGGGCCTTGGTGGCGGCGGTGAGGGCATCCGCCCATATGGGGGCCCCGTACAGGGCCATGCTCCTTATGACCCCTGCAAACAGTCGTCTGCAGGGGGCATTCGGCCCTCCCTGATTGGGCAGGAGCCGCCCCAAGGCTCCTGCCGCGCCGACTAGTCGGGGAGCTAGTTTGCGGAAGTGCTCCGCAAACTCCCATTTGCCGTCAAGGTAAAGGCCCAGATATTTTATCTGGGCCTTTACCTCGACGGCCTCCCCGTTCACCCGCAGGGTGGCCCCCCGCGGTACCCTCCACCTTGGCCCTCTGAAGCAGAGGGCCTCAGTTTTCGGGAGGGACACCCTTAGGCCCAGCGCCTCGACGCGCCGGACCACCAGGGAGGCTCCCACCTCCGCCCTCCTCGCCACCTCCTCGTAGGTGGTGCCCCGGACAGCGATGAGCGTGTCATCTGCGTAGCAGATGACCGCCATCCGGGGCAGCACCCTCCCGCGGATGGCCCAGTCGTAGCCGACGTTCCAAAGTAGGGGCCCTAGCACGGACCCCTGTGGAACGCCGCTGGCTACTGGCCTGGCCATCCGCACACCCCCCCTCCCCATGTAGAGCACTACCCGACCCGTCAGGTAGTGCCCTACAACCCTCCGGAGGTAGAGGGGCACCCCGTGGTAACGGAGTGCCTCCTCTATCACTCCGAAGGGGAGGGACCCGAAGGCGTTGGCGATATCGAGAGATATCGCCATGGCCCCCTGGCCCCTCCTGGCCGCATCCTCGCAGAACCCCTTCAGGGCGGATAGGGCGTCCATCGTGGATCGCCCTACCCGGAACCCGAACTGGTTCCCCGCAAGATCCGGCCCTTCGCTCGTCAGGTGGTGGTTGATCCGGGAAGCTATAATCCTCTCAAGGAGCTTCCCGGTTTCGTCCAGCATGACGAGCGGCCGGTGCCCGGACGGAGAGTCCGCCGGTCTTCCCTCCTTGCGCAGGAGGACCAAGCGGCCCTCCTTCCACGCCTGGGGAAACTGCCCGGTGGCCAGACAGCTGTCGAAGAGGCCACCGAGTCGGTCCCCAAGGTGCTTCAAAGCGATATGAAGCACCTTTCCGGGCACCCCGTCCGGCCCCGGTGCCTTCTTGCACCCCCGGAGCCGGCTCACCACCCGGACCATTTCTTCCCCCGTCACCGGGGGAATGTCCGGGGGCACCTCGGGCTCCTCGCGCGGTGGGGCCATGCGCGGCGGCTCGAAGGCCGACGCCGAGGGAAATAATCCCTCGACTACCGCGCCGAGGAGCGCCGGCTCGAACTCCTCCGTGGGGGGGGCCACCTTAAGCTTCGCCCGTACCATACGGTACGGGCGCCCCCACGGGTCTCCGTCGAGGGTGGCCAAGAACGCCCCGAACGCAGCGTCCTTGGCCTGGGCGATGGCCGCCTTGAAGGCGGCCTTCGCCTCCCGCAGCTCGGCGTAGCGCCGCTCCTCCTCCCCCGGCATCCGGGTCCGCCGTCGGCGGCACCGGGAGAAAGCCCGGCGGGCGGCGTCGCTGGTGGCTCGCAGGTCCGCAAGGTCCTGCGACCACCAGTATACGCCCGGCCTGGGCGCGAACTTCCGCGCCCTAGGCATGGCCGCCTCGCAGACGGCCGTCAGGTCCTGCCGAAACCTGACGGCCCTCTCGTCGACCCCCATGGTGTTAGGGGGGTCGACACTCCACGCCTGGACCAGTGCAGCCTCTTCTGCCTGGTCCCTATCGAGGCGGGAGACAGCCCACTTAGGGAAGTCTCCGCCCCGCCCACCCACCACCCGGGCCAGAGGCCCGTGGGGCGCCCTGGAGACCCTGAACCGTATATAGAGGTGGTCCGACAGGGTCTCCACCTCCTCCAGGACTCGCCAATCACCTATGCAGGCGCCGATGGAGGGGGTAGCGAACGTTACGTCCACTACTGACCCCCCCTGCCATCGGACGCAGGTGTTGGCGGTTCCCTGGTTCTGCGGGGCTAGGCCGATCATGATGGCCCAGTCCCGCAGGAGCGCCCCTCTTCGATCCGTGATGGAGGATCCCCACGCCGTGCACTTGGCGTTGAGGTCCCCCATCAGGATCACTTGAGCCGGTAGTGCCCGCTGCACTACCGACCCCAGGCCCGCCAAGTACCTCTCGAACTCGAGGACGGGCCTGTTTGGGGAGAAGTAAACGCCAATGATGACTACTTCTCCCCACTTTGCCGCCACATAGCCCGCGCCCCTCTCCTTAGGAGAGAGGCGCTGGGGGCTAGCGGCCGGCACCACCACTCCCACCGAGCCCTCGGTATCCCCAGCCCAGTTTTGCTGGGGGGGGATGAGGTAGGGCTCGGTGACCACCGCGACGGCAATTTTCCACTCCGCGAGGACCTGCATTAGCAGGTCCTGTGCACGCGCGGAGTGGTTGGCGTTCGTCAGGAGAAACTCGCTATGCAGGTGTACTGGCATTTAGGACACCTGCATAGAGAGTTCCTCCCTGGCCGTCGGGCCACGATTTTGGGGGGCCCTGGTCAGTGGGGCCTTACCCTTGATCGTCGGGGGGATACAATTCGATCCCCCCATTCGGTGCCCGTGTGGGCGCCCCGCCTGCGCGCACACCGCGCACTTGGCGGCCACTTCACACGTGGCCGCCATGTGGCCCTCTTCGCCACATCGGAAGCACTTCGAGCCGTGCTCCGCTTCCGATGGGCAAAGAGCCCTGGTGTGGCCCAGCGCCATGCACTTAAAACAGCGCATGGGCAGGGCCTCTACCGGCTTTATGGTGGCCATCGACCACCCAACGGCCACCTTTCCAGCGGCAACGGCGACTTTAGCCGCCGTCGCTGGGCACTTGATCAGGGCCGTGCCCTGGCTCCACGGGCCCGACCTGATCGCACCGACCTTTACCTGCTCGGGGGAACAGCCCCCAGCCCTCGCCACTGCGGCAGCGATCTCTTCGCTGCCAGCCGTCTCATCCAGGCCCGAGATTTTGAGGTCCGCCAGCTTGGTGGGCCTCGCGATCTCGACCTGGGTTCCGACCACCTCCTGTAGCTTGGCAGCGAGGCGGTCCGCAGTGGTTTGCGGGTTCTCGCCCCCCACCTCCATCATTCTGGAGCCAGTCATTGTACTGCGTACCTTGACTGACTCCAGCCCAAAGTCCGTCAGCTTTATGGAGGCTCTGGCTTTCGCCATCACCTCCACAAAGCTGGTTTGCCCCTCCCGCAGTGTCAGCACTATTGCTGCTGTGCGGGGGGGGACGATTTTCACCGCCCTGGGCTTGGCGCGAGATGCCGCTGGGGTCGGCAGAGGCTTAGTGGGGGCTTTCCCCTTCTTGGCCTTGCGCCCCACCACCTGTGACCACGGCTGTGTCGCAGGCTCAGGGGCTGGCGCCTGACGCCAGCTCGGCCCCGCCGCTGGCTGGGTCGTATGCTGCACGACCGGCTTCGCCCCCTGAGTTGGCCCTTGCTTGGGCCCCTTTTTGGTGGCCCCTGCGCCATCCTTGCCCGGGTGGGACGAGGGGGCGGGGGCGGCCGGCACCTTGCTGGGCTGTTGCCCAGCCCTCTTTGGCTGGGGCTTTGGGTCCCCAGTCTTGGCCGATATTTGGGGGCCCGAGCCCTGGGCCAAATTCGGCTGTGCCCGCGGGCGAGGAGGAGGCTCCTGACGCCTGTCAGCCGCCAGAGGCGGTCTGAGGACCTTCTCTGGAGGGAGGCGTGTCTCCAGGTTCTCAAGGCGGGCATTAATCATCCCGCCTAGGGATGTTAGGAGGTCACGCCTCATTTCTTCGATGACCTCTTTAAGGTCGGCCGTCATTTTACCGGCGCTAGTGGCGCCGGTCGCCTCCTTGGCCGCCGCGTGGGCTCCCCTCTGGGAGTTCTCGAAAGCCTTCTTAAAGGCTTTAAGCTCCGCGCGGACAATGTCCAGCTCTCGAGAGAGGCGGGCATTGTCAGCGCGAAGTCGGCGCTGCTCCTCAGCCGGGGTCATGGTCCGAAGACCCTCGACTGCAGCCATGGCCTCTGCAGTGGCGGCGTTTATTGCCCCCCAGACCGTTCCCTTGACGGTGCCGCATTTTGCCACCTGCTCCTTAATGGTAGCAAGGTTGAGCATTGCGGTAGCGGCCAACGCCTCCTTTGTTTCTGTTGGAGGGGCATCGGAATCCCCCTCCTCCATCTCCGGGCCCTGGAAGACCAGACGGCTTGGGGAACCATCGTCGGAGTCAAGCTCCGACGTGATCCCCGCCAGGTTTCTCTTAGCTGCTGCCAAGAAGTGGCTATGTCCAGCCACGGCCGTCGTTGAACGCCCTCTGATTGCGGTGTTGGCCTTGGGTATTGGGCCCGGTGCCGCGTCTACAACCGACCCAATCGGCCTTTTCCCTACCGGGCTCCTTCTCGGCGGGGCGTTTAACACCACCTCCCTTAGGACCTGTGGGCCTAACTCCAGGTCCATATCGGGGCTATGAAAGCCCTCAGCCTCCGAATCCGATGCGTCTGAACATAAGACGCTCAGAAAAGCCTTTTTTTCCGCCTCGCTAGCGGTAAAACGCTTCGCCATGGCGGAGAATCAAGGCTCAACAACACGATAGCACAAGAACGGTGCAGTGCACCCCCGGGTTCCCACCCGACACCCCCCTGGGCCCTGGCGAGGTTCGCCGGCGCAAACGGCCGCGACCAAGTTCGGGGATCCGAACCCAGCCACGGCGATCAGCCCCGAAAAACCCCAACAGCACCCACCCAGAGATTCCGAAATCCCCTCCCCCCTTTCGGAAAACCCCCCCCTTTTTGTTCGGCAGAGCCGCACACCGCTTTCCCCCACAACCCACCACCCACGGCAACCCAACCCACCTCACTCCGTTAGGTGAACCGCGAATTGGTGGTTTACGGGAGGCCGCAGTGCACAATTCGGCCGACCAAAAACCCCGCAACGGGAGACGTCCCTTCGGCCAGATGGCCTAATGGACCCCCCAAACCCACCCCGAGAGGTTCCGAGGAGATTCCCCAGCCACCTTTATAGCCGGGACTCCGACTATAATGCCGGCAGAACGGAGGATATCTCACTCGGCAACCACCCAAATCAGGTTCCAGCCGGATGACGGAAACCCGATTCCCCCCCCGGACCTTTTCACCAGGCCCAATACCCGGCTTGTCCTGCTAGATTTTGAGTAAACTCAAAATTTAGCAAAAACGGTCAAGCGCGAGTCGGCAAAAATTACCAACTTAAGAAAAGTGACAAAAAAGTTGGTAGTTTTTGCCCAGTATCCACGTCCCTATTATAGCTAGAGTGGCGCTTAGGGTGCCGTTAAGCGGCGCAAACTACCCTCTAAGCACTCTATTATAATTGGGACCCACAAACTCAACCCCCCCCCGAAAGCGAATTTTTGAAGATTTTACAAAATTAAAAATGGTAGTTTGGAGCGCCTATGCCGAAACTACGAGCAACGGGAACTCCGCCCAATAACTCTAGAACGGCAAGTTCTAGAATTATGGGGCAGAGGGCGTTGGGTAGGACGTCTAAGACACTCCAAAACGGGACAAGAAAAATTTAAAAATGCTAAGCCAAAAATGATGAAACCCAATTTTCAAAGTGAAAATCGGGAATTGTGTTAAAATTTTTTCGACCGCAAAACCGGAAGGGTTTTACAGTACGAAAAAGAAAAAAGAAAAAAGGGTGTTCTAGAGAAGCTAGAGACACGGGACAGGTACCAAAATTTAAAGAATAAAGAAAACTTCGAAAATCCGCTATAAAAACTAATAAAAGTTTCTCCAACGCAAGGCAATTTAAGGGTAAACATAAATTCACTCCGAAAATTTTCCTCAACCTAACCTAACCTAACCTAACCTAACCTAACCTAACCTAACCTTTTTTTTTTTTTTTTTTTTTTTATGTGTGGAAAATGCACCTTATGCATGTCCCCTGCTCGAGGAAACAGGGGGGTCTATGGGGCTCTCCCACAGAGTGCAGGCATACCCATTAAAAACCACACAAGTTCCCTATTGACCATATGTGGGCCGCCACGGGCTCCCCGAAGGTCTTCACCGCGACGCCCACTGGTCGCCCCGGGGTGGGGCCCCTCTCAGCGCCCCTTTCGGGGCGCCGCACCCCACAAATGTGGGGTGCTCCTCTTGACGACACTGTGGCCGGAGCAGTTCGGGAGTCCTCGCCCTCGCTGCCAGTGCCGTTGGTTTTTTATAGAGGTTTTCCTTCCCCTCTAATCTCATAGAGTTCCCATGTCCCTGTGACCCGCTTTGAGAAAAGCGTTAACGTGGACATGTTCGCTCAGGGGGTTTGCTTCTAGAACCGAGGTCCCTTTCACGAACCCCCGCCCTCACAAACACTTCAGGGGGTTGCTCTCCAGAGTGGGGTCATCGGCCCTCTGCCTACCCATTCCTTCGAACAGACCCCCTTTGTGTACAAGTCTTTAACTACAGTCGGTCAGTCTTTGTGTGTCCTATCTACATGACCACAACCAGTTAGCTACCGCCACCACCATTACCTGACACGTCCGCCTTGCTCCATTTCAGCTGTGCTTCCCTGCTGTTGCCGAGAACACGCCGTGGGACGCCAGGGGGTTACTCTCCAGAATGGGGTCATCGGCCCTCTGCCTACCCACTCTTTTGAATAGACCCTCTTTGTGACGTGTCCTATCTACTTGTCTACAGCCAGTTAGCTACCGCCACCACCATTACCTGACACGTCCGCCTTGCTCCATTTCAGCTGTGCTTCCCTGCTGTTGCCGAGAGCACGCCGTGGGACGCCAGGGGTTTACTCTCCAGAATGGGGTCATCGGCCCTCTGCCTACCCACTCCTTTGAATAGACCCTCTTTGTGACGTGTCCTATCTACTTGACCACAACCAGTTAGCTACCGCCACCACCATTACCTGACACGCCCGCCTTGCTCCATTTCAGCTGTGCTTCCCTGCTGTTGCCGAGAGCACGCCGTGGGACGCCAGGGGGTTACTCTCCAGAATGGGGTCATCGGCCCTCTGCCTACCCACTCTTTTGAATAGACCCTCTTTGTGACGTGTCCTATTTACTTGACCACAACCAGTTAGCTACCGCCACCACCATTACCTGACACGCCCGCCTTGCTCCATTTCAGCTGTGTTTCCCTGCTGTTGCCGAGAGCACGCCGTGGGACGCCAGGGGGTTACTCTCCAGAATGGGGTCATCGGCCCTCTGCCTACCCACTCTTTTGAATAGACCCTCTTTGTGACGTGTCCTATCTACTAGACCACAACCAGTTAGCTACCGCCGCCACCATTACCTGACACGCCCGCCTTGCTCCATTTCAGCTGTGCTTCCCTGCTGTTGCCGAGAGCACGCCGTGGGACGCCAGGGGGTTACTCTCCAGAGTGGGGTCATCGGCCCTCTGCCTACCCACTCTTTTGAATAGACCCTCTTTGTGACGTGTCCTATCTACTTGACCACAACCAGTTAGCTACCACCGCCGTTAGAATTTACACACATGAGACATGCTCCACACATTAAAATACCTATACATATTACAACAAATACATCAAATATGACTTAGCATAAGGAATTGCAATTAGAGCGAATTAAACAAAGTAATATGAGGGAGTTAAGCTAAGACTGTCTCTAGTCCCTATTTGAGAGTTATAGAAACATGTGTGCTAAAGCTCAAGGTAATTAATCTCTTTACTTTCCTTTCTTACGGTTGTATAATGATAGAAGATGTGTATTATAAATAGGATATGAGTTTAGAGTGCTGATTTAAGGTTTTATAATTTATTGGTGCAGGGTACTGTAATAATAATAAAATGAAATGAAGTAAGGTAGATTGAATCAACTACCTAGATAGATAAGCTCGCATTCTACTTCAAAAACCATGAAACACAATCTGCCTATTCATATGATTTAAGTCAAACGGAAAGAGCCAGAAATGCAGTCGATTAATTAACATAACCTCTTAAGCAGTGGACTTCATTGCTCGCTTTGCTATTTGACTACTACTTGTAGGTATTTTACATGATCACTCTCTTTCAAGTAGACTGCAATCTAAGGCTCTAAGGCAAACGCTAGGTGACTGTTTCATGCTGCGATTAATGGAAATATTAATCTTGCTTTGAAAATGCTTTAAGACGCGCTCATTGGGTCACTTCTGTGCTGTTTCCATTCTCCAAGCCGGTACGAGATCGGCACAAGATCAGCCTTAGTTCCTACAGCTTAATATTATAATATAGTACTTGAAAACCATGCGCTGAAAGTAGGATGCGAGTTGCAAATTATACCGTTATTTGTCCGAGTTGAAATGCAAATTGGACATAGGGAAAGAGGGTCTGAGGACTGGAACGAACTCGGATCCTATTTTTAGGCTTGGAAGAACATGTTAGAATCATAAAATCTTAAAATAGTCCAAAGAGAAAAAAGTCAATAATTCAATTGAAATTACGTAAATCCTCTCGAACAGAGGACTGCGTTGCTAAGGAACTACTGTATGCAGCTATCTATAATTTGCATGGCACTTGTTTTAAGTTGACTACAATCTAGGGTCCTCAAGCGAACACTGAGATGACCATGATGATGATGATGATGATTGATACTTCCAATGTTACAATGGAAAATATTAATTCTGTCTTAGAAATATTTCAAAAGCGCCAGATAATCCTTGGCCTTTTCCATTCCGATTGAGAGACAGCAGTCTCTGTCCCATGTGCACTCTGTGCTATAGACCTCGCCCCCTATTGTCGGGCCGCGCTCGCCAAAATGGCGTCGGGTGTTTGGAGTGACTGGGAGCCACAAGTGAGGATAATATAATTGTTGTGTTTGTGAGTGTGTGGAGTTTAATTGAATATGTGAGTGTGTTTAGATATATTAACACTTAGGGCTAACAGTACTTATACTAGACTTAATTATTAATCTTATTTTAAACTTATTACTAAGCCAATCTATTGCTAACAGTTATGAAACCTAATTTCATACAGTTAAATATTTGTAATTGAAGGGGGGCCGTTGAATAAAAAGGTGTAGATTAAAATACTGATTGTGGACCCGCGGGAGTGAGTGGTCTCTGTGTACGCGTCTGCTCTGTGGCGCTTATCAGTGATTAGAGATAGGGGCGGGGCGAGCCGTTCAAGCGCTCGCTGTGAGGCCGCGCCCTCGAATCGGCATAGACAGTAAACTCGGCTGTGTTTTTTTAAAATAAGTACCTAGGGCTGGGGCTGATGATTGTTGTTATGGGCGATTATGGGTACGTTTACCAATGAATAATTTATGTTGTTAAGAGTGGAATGTGTTTGCAAGATAATCGGCAGTATAAACTGTGTATTAGGTAGGTTACAGCAATTACCCAAAGTGAGCTAGTGACTTGAAGTTTGTAGAATTTTCAAAGGGGTACAATAGTCTATCAAAGGGATCGATTTGAAAGTTATGAGATAAAAGGTAGTTTCAGAATGCAGTTACGTAAGTCGTGGAATCCGGTCTAGCTGAACGTATGCTTGAGAATCTTGAAAACTGCAAGTAGGAAAAAAAAAAAAAACTACAATTTGCATTCGTAATAGGGTAGATACCTAATAGAACTAAGAGATAAAAATGGGGGGTAAAAGATCTATCTCGTGAGTAATAAGGGGGGGGGGGGGCTGATCACATAACTGTTATTTACGTTTAGGTGTTTATTGTTTACATTCAGATTGTTTGTTTATTATACATTGTTAGTGTGTAGCTTAACTGGTAATTTCTGGAGTATGACTGATGCTGTCTGTCAGTTTGTGCTTTACTTCTTTGTGTGTACGTATGTATACGTCCCTCTAATTCTGAGAGGAGGCCTGCGCCCAGCAGTGGGACGCAAATAGGCTGATGATGATGATGATGATGATGTATACGTAGCTGATGAAGGCAGGGAGGGTCAGGGATATATGTACATACTATGTATGTATGTATATCATGCTAGATTTGATTCCCAGGAATCGTTTATGTGCTCACGAGTGAGGCAGGTAGGTACCGAGAATGTTACTGGTCTTATTTAATAGTTGGGCTAAGTGTGGCAGCCCTGTTTAATAGCAGTTGTAGTTGAGGCCACGCCCCTAAAATAAGCAGTGTAGGGTTGTGCATTGCGCCGAAATTATTACCTTTAATGGAGATGAATGAGGTTTATGTGTGTTGGTTCATATGAATGTTTAGTTTATAAGATAATACGCAAGTCGCAGGGTGCGTGAGACCATGTTTGTGTTTTATATATATATATGTATTATATACACAACAGTGCCCAGCAGTGGGACACAGGTAGACTGATGATGATGATGATGATGATGATGATATACACAGTAATGTATACTGTGGCGTTGAGAGTGGAAGTAGATTGTTGCCTATAAATACTTACAGAATTGGTGCGCAGATCGTGTAAGAATATGCACATGCAGAATATTCGGGAGTGTAGGTATTATTTATTTATTAAAAAGTAATGATGTAAGTCGTCGGTCTTTAATTAAGACAGACAATAGCGTGAATTATACCTAGGTTATAATACCTATAATTATATTTTGCAAGGTGGAGGCAGCCCTGCTTAGTATGTAGTTGTGGCCGCGCCCCTAAGGAAAACGCTCAGGGCTGTGCGCTACGCTGAGATTACTACCTTTAATGGAGATGAATGAGGTTTGTGTGTTGGTTCATATGAATGTTTATTGTGTGTGTATATAGATCCGTGTGAATGTTTAGTTTATAAGATCATACGCAAGTCGCAGGGTGCGTGAGACCATTTTGTGTTTTATATATGTATATGTATTATATACACAATAGTGCCCAGCAGTTGGACATAGGTAGACTGATGATGATGATGATGATGATATACACAGTAATGTATACTGTGGTGTTGAGAGTGGGAGTAGATTTGTTGCCTATAAATACTTACAGAATTGGTGCGCAAATCATGTAAGAATATGTACATGCAGAATATTCGGGAGGGTAGGTATTATTTATTTATTAAAAGTATTGATGTAAGTAGTCGGTCTTTAATTAAGACAGACAATAGCGTGAATTATACCTAGGTTATAATACCTATAATTATATTTCGCAAGGTGAAGGCAGCCCTGCTTAGTAGATGTAGTTGTGGCCGCGCCCCTAAGGAAAACGCTCAGGGCTGTGCGCTACGCTGAAATTACTACCTTTAATGGAAATGAATGAAGGTTATGTATGTTGGTTCGTATGAATGTTTAATGTGTATGTATATAGGGCCGTGTAGATGTTTAGATTAGAAACTACGTATTACGTATTACGCAATCGCGGGGTGCATGAGACAGTGTTTGTGTTTATATATATGTGTTATACGCAACAGTGCCCAGCAGTGGGGCAAAATAGGCTGATGATGATGATGATATACACAACAATGTATACTGTGGTGTTGAGGGTGGAGGTGATTTGTTAACTATACCTACGCAATTGTTGCGCAAAATGGTGTGAGAATATGTATGCAGACTGTTTGGGATATTTGTTTATTTAAGTAGTGTTTATGTAGGAAGTCAGTCTTTGCTTTAATACAAGTCTTTGATTTAATGCAAGTGATAGCCGGAATTATAACTTGTATTTTATGGCATGAGACCTAAGTCGAGAAGTGGCAGCCCTGGGGTATTTAAGCCACGCCCCAGAAGTCGACGGCGTGATTGACGGTTCGTCCGAGGCCACGTAGGGGCCCCGGCGGGTGATCACCTGAGCGCGCGGCGCGCGGCTGACCGAGGTCGAGCCAAGGTCGTGCGTATTTAAGTTTGAATAATTGAATAATTGTATCTTGTACTTAGATGAACCGGGTTTTCAAGAGATTCTAGTACTGTTAGCTCGGAGCGAGGGGAGCGATTCCCGGAATGTATATTAATAACTTAAACAACAAATAGGTAAAATAAATATTGGATACATGCTGCTGGTTATAGATATTGGGTAACAGAGGGTGGCAGGTTTATCTCGCGAGTTAGGTATAAGAGGCTGAACTTAAGCAGGAGGATAAAATTTAAACTTGGAATTTAAGATATGTTGCTTGAAAGTAGGTAAGTGGGTAAGTGGTAAATTGTTTACTGGGGTTTCGTTAGTTAAGTACCCACCTAGAAATACAGAGTGAGTCGTGGTGTGATTGAAGGTCATGAGTGAATGAGTTGGACGAGTTGTAGTTTTAAGTACATGACTGTGTTTAGAGAGGTTCTAGTAGGTAGGTAGGTACTTCGCTAAAGAACTAGATACTGTTTGCAGCTGTTTGCAATTTGCACGGGCGACTATATTAATTGGGCTACGGTCTAGGGCCCTCAGGCTGACACTAAGGCTACTACCAAGGCTATGGTGGAAGGAATATTTATCCTGCCTAGAAAATAATTTAAAATGCGCTAAGTATTTAAGTTAAGTACCTATTTCTTGGCCTTTTCCATTCTAAAAGTTGGGTAGGTAGGTATAGATCAGCCTAAGGTTCTACAGATTGACATTATGATATGGTAGGGTAGGTACCTACCTATTGGGAGCTGTGCGATAAAAATAGGATGCGAGTTTGAAATTGTGCCGTCGTTGTTTGACTAAAATCAAATAAACACAGGAGATGAGAGTCTGAGGGCTGAGATGGACTCGAATCCTATTTTAAGGCTTAGAAGAACATGATAGAATCATAAAATTTCGAAAAAGTCAAAAGGGGAAAAAGTCAAGAAATCAATTGAAATTACGTAAATCCTCTCGAACAGAGGACTCCGATATTAATTTTGCTAAGAATTTGCAGCTTGCAGTTATCTATAATTTGCATGGGCCTTCTCTATTAAACTGGCTACAGTCTAGGACCCTCAGGCTAGTACTGAGACGACTACTTTCAAGGCTACGGTGGAGGGAACATTTATCCTGCCTTGAGAAAATATTTCAAATTTCAAAGTACGCTATCTAGGTCGTTTCTCGGCCTTTTCCCATTCTGAAAGCTGGTGTGAGATCACCCTAAGGTTCTACAGCTTAATATTATGATATAGTAGGTATTTGAGAACTGTACGATAAAAGTAGGATGCAAGTTGAAATTGTGCCGTCATTGTTCTAGTTAAAATCAAGTAGGGCATAGGAGATGAGAGTCTGAGGGCTAAGATGAACTTGGATCCTATTTTAAGGCTTAGGAGAACATGTTAGAATCATAACATTTCGAAAAAGTCAAAACGGAAAAAAGTCAAAAGTTCAATTGAGATTACGTAAATCCTCTCAGACGGAGGACTCCGTTATTAGCTTTACTGAGGGACTACTGCTTGTAGTTATTTGTAATTTTGCATGGGCCCTCTCTGTTAAATAGGCTATCATCTAGGGCCCTCAGGCTAGTACTAAGACAACTACTTTCACGGCTACGGTGGGAGGAACATTTATCCTGCTTTAAGAATATATTTTCAAATTTCAAAATGCGCTATCTAAGTCATTTCTTGGCCTTTTTCCGTTCCGAAAGCTGGTATAAGATCAGTCTAGAATTCTACAGTTTAATATTATAATATAGTATTTGAAGGCTATACAGTGAAAGTAGGATGCGAGTTGTAAATTATACCTACCGTCATTTGTCCGGGTTGAGATGCAAGTTGGACGTAGGAAAAGAGAGGCTGAGGTTAGAACGAACTCGAATCCTATTTTAGGCTTAGAAGAACATTACATAATCATAAAATTTCAGCAAAGTCAGCAGGAAGAAAGCTGCAGTTGAAATTACATGTAGGTAGGTAGGTATAGAACCTCCATATGGAGGGCTTCATTGCTCGCTTTGCTAAGGAACTTAACTAGTACTTGTGACTGTCTGAAATTTTACGTGGACACTCTCCGTTAAGTAAGCTATAACTAGGGTTCTCAGACAATTTCTACTTTCAAGGCTGTGAGAAGGGGTAGATTACCCTGCTTTAATAAGTGTTTGCAAAGCACAGTCATTGTCTCCGCAGTTCCTTAGCCTTTTCCAATTTTAAGGCAGCTATCTGATCAACTTAAGGTTCTACAGCTTCATGTTATAATATAGTAATGAAGTATATAAAGCGAAAGTAGGATGAGAGCTTGTAGGTACCCGCGTTTGTTTGAGTTAAAATGCGGTTTAAAATAGGTAGGTACAACGGAAGAGTCGGGAGCTGAGACTAACTCAGATCCTATTTTAGCTTAGGAGAGTGAGTACAGTAGAATTATTGAATTTGGCACAGTCAAAGGAAAAATAGAAAGCCCAAGAGTGCGATTGCAATTACGTGTAATTTCCTAGGCGGAAACTTGTTAAGTACTTATTTGCTATAAATACTACTTGTAGTTGTCTGTAATTTCCAAGAACATACTTTATTACATAATCCATAATCTGTGGCTCTCAGTTGTGCACTGGGTTGCCTACTTTCAAGGCTACGGAAGAGGGGCAACTGCCCTGCTTTGAAAATTTGTTTCAATCTCATTGATTTCCCGGCCCATTTCGTTTCGATAGTATATGTGTGATTAGACTAAGGTTCTATAACATAATACTATAATATATTTACTTAATAAGAACTACACAGTGCAAGTAGAATGCGAGCTTAGAGTATTGAGATTTTGTTTGAGTTAGATCGCAATTTAAAGATAGAAAATAGTGTCAGGGAGCTGGTATAAACTCGTATCCCATTTTAAGTTCAGGAGAACACAATAAAGTCAGAAAAGTCACTGAAAGTGCAGGGGGAAAAAAGTAGAGAGTGCAGTTGATATTACGTAAAAAATCTCCCAAATTTGCCTAGAAAATTTGCTCTGATTAAAAAGTACAAACGGTACGAGAACAGGATTTAGCATGCTTGTTCTATATTAATCCGACTATAATTTAGGGTATTCAAGTGAGTATTAAATGATCTGCTTTAGAAACTATAGAGGGTTAAGGGGTTATGTGACATGAGAATTTATTTTAATAACACGATATCTCTGTCATCTTTCAACCTTTTTCCCACTACAACAATTGTAGCACAGTTGGCTTAAAATCTTACAACAGAATACCCTAATACAATGAATAGAAAATAAACGATATAAGTAGGGTGGAGGTTTAGGTGTACACGGATTTATTGAGATTTAAAATTGCAAATTAAAATAGAAGGAGTAAAGTCAGTAAGCTGAAATAAACTTAGTTACTATTTTTATGCATAACAGAACACAATAGAGTCAATAGATTTCAAAAAAGTCATCAGGGAAAAAAGTCAAAAATGGAATTGAAATTACGTAAAAACCCCACAAACAGAGGACTTAGTTTGGGAAAGATTATATTACTCAAAAACTACAGCTTAGAAAAATCTGAAATTTCTCGTAAATATTCTACATTAGATGCACTATTATTAGCATTATTCAAAAGAGGGGGTAAACGATCTACTTTGCGAGTTATAGGGGGGGGAAGATGAACAAAATTCAGAGCGATTTAAATGCACGATATCTCAGTATCCCTTTGACCTTTTTTGATTCTGAAAACTGATTAATAATCGGCTTACTGTTCTCCATCGAGCTGGCACAAAAGTTCTGCCGAAAACGATTCGGATCAATGACCTCGCGGCACGTGGTTTTTGGTTTTCTGGGTTTCCTGCCTCACTAGTTAGTCGAAAAATTCCAAAAGTGGTATCAATTTAAAGGGCTTAACGAGGCGGACCCAGTGATACCAAAAAACCATTGCCTTAGGGCGACTGATCGAGCAGCGTTTCACTTTGAACTTTTTCCGGGTCACTCACAATCACTTTTTGTCACTTTGTACTTCGTGTATCACTCCGCGGCACATAAAAATCACATCACAGGATGCAGGGCACGAGCCCACATCTTTTGGTGTATCACTTGTACAAATCAAACGCGAAAATCGTATTTTTGCGATTTTTCGAGAACGGAGCGTACGATTTCCGTGGCGCTCGGGGCGGCGGGCAGCGCGCGACTCCAACCTAACCTAACCTAACCTAACCTAACCTAACCTAACCTAACCTTTTTTTTTTTTTTTTTTTGTTGCGGTGGGAAAATGCGTTACGCATACGACCGCGCCGTGGGGACGGCGCGGAGGTTATGTGGGACTCTCCCCCTGGCCCCACTCCCTGGCGGAAGGAGGCGGGGGGGCATACCCACTAAAAACCCACCGGTATTCCCTCTTGGCCATTTATGGGGGGGCGCCGCGGGAGCGCAAGGTGTCACCGCGTACGCCCTTCTGGCCGCCCCAGCCTATGGGCCGGGGCTCCCACGTCAAGAGGGGGGGGGGCGGGAACACCGGGCCCCTCCCCTAGGCTCGTGGGCCTCTGTTGGCTGGCGAGGGATCCCCATCCCCGCCAGCTGGCACCACTAGGGAGGGAGAGTGGCGGCAAACTGCCGCCGTCTCCTCCCCTTTCGTCTGCGCCGGAGCGGGGGCGCGATGGGGTCATTCTCGCGCTCCCGCTCCCTCTCCTCCTTCTGCGACATCACGTCCTCGCAGAAGGAGGCGACGGCCTCCCAGGACCTCTCGCTTCCTACCATTGCGTAAACTACGCCGGGGAGCGTGAGGTCACCGCCGATCGCCGCCACCAGAGTGCGGCGTTGGTGGGACCAGGTGGGGCACAGCTCCAGGGTGTGCTGTGCCGTGTCTTCACTGGCGCCGCACTCATGGCACGACGCCGTCTCTTCTCTACCGACTCTCTTCAGGTACCGTCCGAAACAGCCGTGTCCGGAGAGTATCTGAGAGAGTCGGTAGGTGAGGGGCCCGTAGGCCCTCCCACACCATTCGTGGAGCACTGGGCGGATGGCCTGGATCGTGCGGGTGCCGAACTCGGCATCCCGCAGCTCGTCCACCCAGCGCTCCATGACCCCTTCCCTTAGTAGCTCCCGGGCTCGGGTCAGCTCCTCCGGGGCGAGGGATTCGCCCCGGGCCCTCCGCTCTATCCTCTCCTTGTGAGCCTCCGCATAGGCTTCCGCTTCTAGCTCCCAAGGGGGGGAGCTGGCGATAACGCCCGCCGCCTGCCAGCCCACCGTGCGGTAGGCGCGGCTCATACGCACCGCGATAATGCGCTGTGGGCGTCGGAGCAGCGCTTTCGCGGTGGGTGTTAACCTATCCGCCCAGATGGGCGCCCCGTATAAAGCCATGCTTCTTAGCACCCCCGCATATAGGCGCCTGCATGGGGCGTCCGGGCCTCCCATATTGGGGAGGAGCCTGCTCATAGCCCCAGCTGCGCCGACGATTCGAGGGATAAGGCGCCTGAGGTGTTCCTCGAACCGCCATCCTCCGTCTAAAGTGAGGCCCAGGTATTTGATGTGGGCCTCCACCTTTACCGCCTCCCCCGCGATGCGGAGCGTGGCTCCTTGCGGGATGCGCCATCTTGGCCCTCTGAAGCACAGGGCCTCTGTCTTTGGTAGGGCCACCCTCAGTCCGAGGGCCCCAATTCTACGGGCTACCAGGGTGGCTCCCACCTCCGTCCTCCTCCTAACTTCCTCCCACGTGGGACCCCGGACGGCGATCAGCGTGTCATCTGCATAGCAGATGACCGCCATCCGGGGTAGCACCTCTCCGCGGATGGCCCAGTCGAATCCGATGTTCCACAGCAGGGGTCCTAACACTGACCCCTGCGGGACTCCACAGGCCATCCGCCTCTCTTCCACTGTTCCCCCCCTCCCCGTGTAGAGCACTACCCGCTCCGTCAGGTAGTGCCCTACAATCCTCCGGAGGTAGAGGGGCACCCCGTGGTATCGGAGCGCCTCCTCTATCACTCCGAAGGGGAGGGAGCCGAAGGCGTTAGCGATGTCGAGCGACACGGCCAACGCCCCCTGCCCCCCCTCAGCCGCCTCCTCGGTGAACCCCTTCAGGGAGGATAGGGCGTCAATCGTTGACCGCCCCGCCCTGAACCCGAACTGGTTCTCCGAGAGATCCGGCCCCACTTCCGCTAGGTGGCGGGCGATTCGGGTAGCTACCACTCTCTCGAGGAGCTTACCCGTTTCGTCCAGCATCACCAGCGGACGATAGCCGGACGGGGAGTCCGGCGGACGACTCTCCTTGCGAAGAAGGACGAGGCGGCCCTCCTTCCAGGGCCTGGGGAAGTGCCCCTCCTTCAGGCACGCCGTGAATAGGGCGCGGAGCCGGTCCCCCAGATGCTCCAGGGCGAGGTGGAGCACCTTCCCTGGCACGCCGTCCGGTCCCGGGGCCTTCCTCCGGCCTTTCAGGCGACCTCTCACCGCCTCCATTTCGTCCTCCGTGACCGGGGGAACTTCGGGAGGGGCCTCCTGCTCCCGTTCGGGGGGGGCCATGCGCGGTGGGTCGAAAGGGGGGCTGTCAGGGAATAGCCCCTCCACCACCGCGCTAAGGACCGCCGACTCAAACTCCTCCGTGGGGGGAGCCACCTTCATCTTGGCCCGTACCATTCGGTACGGGCGTCCCCACGGGTCGGCGTCGAGCTCCGCGAGGAACTCCTTATAGGCGAGGTCCTTTGCCTCGCCTATCGCCACCGTGAACGCCTGCTTGGCCGATCGGAGTTCGGCCAAGAGGCGTTCCTCCTCGCCTGGCACTATCGTGCGGCGCCTTCGGCACCGAGTGAAGGCTCGGCGCGCCCGATCACTGGCAGCCCGCAGGGCGGCCAAGTCCCGCGACCACCAGTACACCCCATCCTTGCGGGGGGGCAGGCGGCTCACCCGGGGCATCCCCGCGTCGCAGACGGCTGCTAGGTCTTGGCGGAACTTGGCAGCCCTGTGCTCGACCCCCATGGTGTCCGGGGGGTCCACGCACCACGCCTGGACCACGGCAGCTTCCTCTGCCCGGTCCCGATCTAGGCGGGAGAGTACCCATTTGGGGAATCTCCCCCCTCTTCCGCCCACGTTGCGAGCCTGTGGCCTGGGGGGCGCCTTGGAGACCCTTGACCTGATGAACCGGTGGTCCGATAGGGTCTCCGTGTCTTCCAGGACGCGCCAGTTGCTGACACGTGCTCCGATGGCGGGGGTTGTGAACATCAGGTCCACGATCGACCCCCCCTGCCAGCGGACGCACGTGTCTGCGCGTCCCACGTTCTGCAGGACCAGGCCTAGCATGGCGGCCCAGTCCCGCAAAAGCTCCCCCCTGGTGTCCGTTGTGGGGGAACCCCAAGCCGTACATTTGGCATTGAAGTCGCCCATCAATAGGACCTGTGCCGGCGCCGCTCGTCGCAAGACCGGTTCCAGGCCGTCGAGAAATCTCTCAAACTCCGAGAGGGGCCTGTTTGGGGAGAAATAGATCCCAATGATCACCATTTCTCCCCAGTTGGCCGCCGCGAACCCAGAACCCCTCTCCCTAGGAGAGAGCCCGTGGGCACCAGAATTCGGTGACACCACGCCGACCGAGCCGTCGGTGTCCCCGACCCAATTCGGATGTCGGGGGACGAAATACGGCTCGGCAACCACCGCCACATCAATGCGCCACTCCGCGAGAACCTGCATGAGCAGGTCCTGTGCGCGCGCGGTGTGGTTGGCATTCGCCTGGAGGAGCTCGTAATACGGGTGTGCTGGCATTATGGCACCTGCATTATGAGCTCCTCCTGAGCCCTAGGGCTGTTCTCTGGTGGGATGCGGGCCTCGGTCGTCAGGACCCTCCCCCTCACTTTGGGCGGGGCACACTTTTCCCCGCCCATCACGTGGCCATGCGGCCGGCCTGCCTCCGCGCACACTGCGCAGTTAGGTCGGGCAGTGCAGGCCGCCGCATGGTGTCCCTCCTCTCCGCAGCGGAAGCACTTCTTCCCGTGCTCCGCGGCGGAGGGGCACAAGGCCCTGGTGTGGCCCAGCGCCATGCACTTAAAGCAGCGCATGGGCAGGGCCGCAAGGGGCGTCACGGTGGCCCTTGTCCACCCCACGAGGATGTGGCCTTCCTTGGCGACGGCCTTTGCGGCCGTCGCTGGGCATCGCACGATGACGGTGCCCCGCCCCCACGCTCGGTTGCTCACCGCCCCGACCTTAACGAGGGCCTCATCGCAGCCCCCTTTGGCTGCTAAGGCCGCCGCCACCTCTTCGGGGCTCACGGTAGTGTCGAGCCCCGTCACCTTTACCTCAGCGAGTTTGGTGGGCCGGGTGATCACTGCGACGTCGCCCACCACCTCCTGGAGTTTGGCGGCTAGGCGGTCGGCCGTGGTTTCCGGGGTGTCTCCCCCCACTTCCAGCATTTTTGAGCCGGTCATAGTACTTTTAACTTTGACCGACTCCAGTCCATAGTCCGGCAGATTTATTCCGGCCCTAGCCCAGGCCATCACGTCTGTGTACGTGGTCTTGTCCTCGCCCCTCTTTGCCCCCTTTTGGAGGGTCAGAACGATGGCAGCTGTGCGGGGCACCACCACCTTCACTAACTTGGTCTTCGGGGCTGCCCTGGGGGGTGCGCTAGGGGGAGCGCCGGAGGAGGCGGCGTTGCCCCTTTTCCCCCTCTTTTTCCCCATTTTCCCCCTCCTCGCAACCAGCGCCCAGGATTGCTCCTGGGGCTGGGGGGTCGTCTGTGGCTGAGGCTCGTCCTCGTCCTCCCCGCTTGTCCTCGCCCTCGGCGGGGGGTTAGGTGGCGCATGGTTGGGTCGCGCCAGCTTGGTCCTCTGGGCCGGGGCGCGGCCAGCCTTCTTGGCCGCCTTTTGACGCCCTTGAGTTGGGGGGGCCGGTGGAGGGGGCATCAGGATGGCCGCCCGCCTCTTCTTCTCCTTGGTCTGGGCCTGGGTCGCTGTGCCGGAATCAGGAACGGGAGCCCCCGCAGCCCGCTCGGCCCCCCCGGCATCTACTGCCAAGCGGGGCCGCACAGGCCGCTCAGGCAGTAGCCGGTCCTGGATTCCAGCAAAACGAGCGTCAAGGTAGCGCCCGACTTGGGCCATTACCGCGCGGCAGATGTCCTCCGTCTGCGATGTCGGCGGGGCGGTGGGACCAAGTCCTTCCATTCTTCCCTTTTGGGAAGGTCGCGCAGGGGTCGGCCCTTCCCGGTCTGGTCCGGTGTGGAGGGGTGGCGGACTGCCCTGCTTCCGCATCCCCTCCATGTCCTTTTTAATGTCGGCCAGCTCCTTTCGGAGGGTGGCCATCTCGGCCTGCAGGCGACTATTGTCGGCCTGCAGCCGGGCAGTTTCCTCGCTGGCTGTGCGTTTGCTTAGTTCGGCAAACGCATCAGCAATGGCAGCACCCGCATCTTTCAGTAGCTTGACATAGCCACCTGATAGGTTTTTTGATTTGGTGGCTACTTTCGTTATTATTGCCACGCTATCTGCGACTTGTTGGCCGAGATCAGCAGTGGCAGTGTCGCTCTGGGGGTCTTTCCTCTGCGAGGATGAGGCGCCCATTTGGTACCCCTGACGGGTTCTAATTTGCGTCTGCTGTACCTCCATCTCCGCCCGAAGCCGTATCTCCTCCCTCATGGCCTTGTTGTATGCTTCTTTGGCCTTAGCGAGTCCAACGTACTTCCCAGATGTAGGTGGGCGGCCTCTGCCCTTGGGTCGTTGGCTCTCATCTCCAGCCGACTGTCCTGTGAAGCTTTCGTCGCTAGAGCTGAGCACGAATGAGGAAGGGCGGAGTCTTTTCCGCACCCGTTTCGCCCGGTCAGCTCCCTCCAGGATGTTGTCCAGCCTGCTTTTACTGGAGGACTCGCGTCCTGCAGTGCCTTGCGAAGCGAAGCTGACGTCGGGGCTCGTTATTGCTCTTGAGTCGAGCTCAGAGTTCACGGCGTCCTGCGCATTGTGTCGCGTAAGGATCACCCGGCAGTCTTGAAGAGGTGGGATGATTCCAAACTTTGGCGGGATCTGGATCGCCGCCGACCTCAAATCTAGCCGGGGGCTGTTTAAGCCTGCGCTAGGTCCACTTGCAATATCGTTGTCCGTAGTTATTGTTGCCTGGTCGTCGTTTTCTGTTCCCACATCATGTCCTTTTGCCATGCCAGAGGTCTGTTGTAGATTTAGGCGTGGGCTTTGAGGGCCCACGAAGCGACAGGTGCCCCCCCCAGAATACGATGGGGCAGCCTGCGTCTTAGACGCAGGGAGGGATTCTCCCCGAAGGGTACCCTCCTGGGGTAATATATTTTTAGTGTCGCTCATGACCTTTGATGAAGGGGTGGGGTCCCCTGCTCTTTTTAAAGAGAGAGCACTCTCCTCTTTTTTAAGGGGTGAGTTCCCCTGTGTCGCAGTTACGCCGACCCGTTCGCCACTTAAGTGGTACTTCCGGCTCGCCGCTTTTCCAAGCCGGACCCGTTCGGTCCACAGGACCTACTTGTCTCCGGCTTGGTACTGGATGCGCTGCGACCCGCATCCAGAACCGCGTTAAGGTGCAGTTAGTCCCGGTTTTTATAGAGGTTTTCCTTCCTCGCGGTCCTCCGTTTAATGGGGACGATCCCAACTCCCGGCACCTGCGGGCCAGATTGCGGGTCCGCACAGATGCTCTGCGAAGAGCCCTCGCTTGTACACGTCCGCATCCCAGTCTACTCTGCTGGTCAGAGAGGTACCGGGAGCGGACCCACAGCCTCTGCATCCAGCGAGCCCCTTTTCAGGGAGCCGTGTGTAGCAGGAATGTGGCGCAGCCACACCGGCCGCATCCTTCCGGTCACGTCCGCATCCCAGTCCACTCTGCTATTCAGAGAAGTACCGGGAGCGGACCCACCGCCCCTGCATCCCCGAAGTCCCTTGCTACAAGGGAGACAGGGAGCAGGAAAGTGGCGCGTCCTTTCCCTAGGACGCGCCTGCCCCGCCTAGCCCCACATGGGCTCCGCCGGAGCTGTGCCGCTCTTGGTCACCCTTTCACTTCAAGCTTTGAGGCCCAAAGATCACTAAGGGGCTCAAGCCCCCCCACCACGACAAGGTAGCGACACTCGGGGGGGAACCTAACCTAACCTAACCTAACCTAACCTAACCTAACCTAACCTAACCTAACCTAACCTAACCTAACCTAACCTAACCTTTTTTTTTTTTTTTTTTTTTTTTATGTGTGGAAAATGCACCTTATGCATGTCCCCTGCTCGAGGCAACAGGAGGGTCTATGGGGCTCTCCCGCAAAGTGCAGGCATACCCATTAAAAACCACACAAGTTCCCTATTGGCCATTGTGGGACGCCACGGGCTCCCCGAAGGTCTTCACCGCGACGCCCACTGGCCGCCCCGGGGTGGGGCCCCTCTCAGCGCCCCAAGATGGTGGTGGGGCGCCGCGCCCCAAGATGGTATGGGGCGCTCCTCGGAGACGGCACCGTGGCCGGAGCAGGTTCGGGGGTCCTCGCCCTCCCCTGCTGATGCCGCCTGTGTTTTTATAGAGGTTCACTCCTCGTGGCTCCCGTCTTGAAAAAGACAGCAGCCCGCGGTCCCGGTTTCACTACCGGGGTTACGCGCAGGACGCAGGTTCGCAAGCCATCAAGTCCCAACTCTGTAAGCAGAGTGGCACTGAGGCATGCTAGCCCACGTCCCGTCCGGCGACCACAACCCTTTCGGGTCGCGCCGCCCCGGCATTAGGCTTGCGCCGTCCGCCCGATGAGACTCATCCTTGCCTTTCCCTGTCCTGAAAAGGACAGGTACTAGGTTCGGGCTCGCCTCCGTCAATGAGGCGTCCGCCGAAAGGCGAGACGCCGCCCTCACTGCGGACCCACGAATGGGCCCGCTGGAGAGGATCAACCGCAACCGAAGTCTTGGGACCCTTCTCCAACCCCACCCCCCCCAGTCGGATATTAGCCGCCGGGTAACTAAACTATCTCTAGTTTAATTACCCGTCGTTGCCCAGGGTGCACCAGGAACGGACGTTACCTTTCCCTACCCCATGAGGCCTACGCCTCGGATAATAGGGAACTGTAACGCCCGATCGCTCGGGGAGGTTTCCAACATCGCACCCCTAACCTAACCTAACCTAACCTAACCTAACCTAACCTAACCTAACCTAACCTAACCAACACTCGTCTGCCCCCCGCCGACCGAGCAACAGTGAAAAACACGTGTTCCGCACTTAAAAAAAAAAAAAAAAAAAAAAAAAAACGCTCGTTTTATCGCTGTGATACCCTTAGTGCGATACATCGCCGAGTGCGCACTGCCGAGCTCTACAACAAAACAAGAAACCACGTGTGGCGTGGTCGACGAAATCGTCGAGCTACGCAGTCGAGATTTGGCGGCAGGGAAGAGGACATCAACAGCACCTGAAAGCCGAAGAAAAATAAATTTTAGGTTAGACAGTTTTTATTTTATAACTATTAAGACGTACGAACTTTGACCCGGTTTTTCTCAAAAACCGTAAGAGACGCGCGGGTTTTGCTACCACAGATTGCTGCGCAGTGCAGAGCACAAAGTTTCTAAGTAAAACCCGAAATTTTGTTTTGAACGGGGTAAGAGCCGGGTCAATTTTCCCAAAATATCGGTTTTCTCTAATATTTTAATGTTTATAGTAAGAAATCTTTAAATTCTTTTATCTTGCTGTATAGACGACTGTTTTCTTGTATTTTTAAGATTTTTTCCAAAATTTTTCGACTAGCGGCCCCGGAGATAGGGATTTTTTAAGGATTTTGCCCCCCCCCTCTTAAACTAATAGAAAAATCCAAAATTTTACTATTCCATTTCATATAAATTAGGTATCCTGACCTGGTGGACCCAAAACCAGGGCCACCTAGCGTCCCTATTGGCGGATTTTGCCAAAACCGGTTATTATCGGTAAATTTTATTTTTTTTCTAAATTTTATATCTCCGGAACCGCTGGCCTTAGAGAGCCCGGACTTCCACATCTAAGTCTTTAATTTAGTGCCCTGTTGACTTTATCCGGTTTTAACCGGATTCCCGGGTCGAAAAGTTTTGGGGTCGAGACCACCCTCGGGGGACAGAGGGGGTGACGCCGAGCTCAGCATCGAAAACCTTAGCCCGATACGACACCTGGTTGCCGAGAAATCGGCACCCAAAGTCAAGGTTTGACGGCTCGGCGGCCATCTTTGATTTCTTCACTCCTACGTAGCCGACGAACCGAAGGTCGTAAAAGACTGCGGTTTTCGACGGTGGCTAGTGGGGACGACCATCTTCCCCCCCCCCAATTTTGGGGCGAAAAGGAGCGACGAAAAATCGGACTCCCGAAAGTGGTCTCGTTGGACAGGCAAGGCTCGCTTGTCTTAGGACATTTTAAACCGGGGCTCCGTACGACCACCAGGGGGGGAGTTATTCGCGGTCGAAATCCGGATTTGACAGTTCATCCGCCATTTTGGAAAATTTCGATCGCGAGTATCTCACAAACGGGGGGTCGTAGGGAGCAGCGGTTTTCAGGCCCGATATCAGTGTCTGCGTCTCTACCCGGCAGCACGCCAAGAAATTTGATCCGGGTACATTTTTACCCCGATTTTTCCGAGACCCGGATCTTATAGCTTGGGGTGCCAAAAGATAGAGCTCGCCGCGACGGGTACGGGGAACCCAAGCACGGCTTCCTGGGACTCATAGGTCCGGAGAAATCGTCCGGGCGAATTTCGCCGGTAAAATTACCGGTAAATTACGATTGGCTGTGTCTCCGGAACCCGTGGGGCTACGGACCCGTGATTGGTGTCCCTGTGTTGGGTTCGGTGAGACCTGCAAGACGCGACCAGAAGACCGACTCTACATAGAGCCATAAAAGGAAACTTGATAAAAATCCTTAGCTTTGTTATTGTATATATATTTAAGTTAATTTTAAGACACACACAGTGTAAGTTGATACAGGGCTGACTCTAGGTAGAGACAAAACTTGAAATTAATTGGAAAATACTTAGCTTAAAATTTGAAACTACAATTAAGGACAGAGGTCCTGTAGACCTATAATGACATAGAGTCTGGTACTCTACAAATACTTTTAAGCTCTTCTGATTGTTTTTCCCGATTGTTTTGTTATTACTAATTGTGAACCTGTACTCGATTGCTGAGTTATTGCTCTCTACTACCCCTGACCGAGAACGCACGTTGCAAAATTTTAAAACTTTTACAACCTTGACAACTTGCGCAGCTCTCGACTGACATCGCTTCCTTTATACGAGGAAGCAAAAAACATGCTAGGAAGGACCCCATTGAAGCGAACTCCGGCTGTGGAGGAGTCTCCATCCGGAGGAAACGCAGACATAAGCGTCAGACGCAGCATAGGCGAATGGGAGGCTGCCGGCTCTGACGCAGTGCCAAAAAGGGCACAAACCGGTACACAAGCTGTCCCAGAAAAGAAGAAAACAACACCCAGTATGCAAACGACCGCAAATAAGACATTCACAAAAACGCCAACACCATCACCTAGGCATAAATTTGCGGACAAAACTAGCGAGGCGAGGGCCTGCCTCGTCAAAGCAAAACTGCACCTAAAAAACTCTAGGAATATAAAGACAGAGATAAAGACAGAGGTTACAGAGGCACTAGATCGCCTGTACGAGCTAGTGAAGGAGGCAGAATCGGAGTCGAAAGGGAAACCAAAACCCGACCCCAACATGACGGTCCCCCTTCCTCCCAAATCACATCCGAACCCAGAGCGCCTTATTGACACACTAGAGCTCCTGCTTGAAAATACAAAAAACATGCAGGAGCTCCAGACTCAAATGAAACAGCAACGCGAGACACTGGAGCGCACGACCACGCCTTCGGATGCTTCTTGCCTCCTACTCGAACTAAAGGAGAAAATAGAGGGCCAAACCCAGACCCTGGAAAAAATATCCTCGTCTACATACGCGAGTGTAACAGCCACCCAAAGGCCAAAACTAGACCGAAACACCCTCCACTCGGTTGTGGTGACCTCCACAGACGAGTCAGAGACAGGCGACACGGTGCTAAGAAAACTAAGGGAGGCTGTGGACGCGAAGGAGGGGTGGATTAGGGTGGAAAGAGTCAGAAAGGCAAGGGACCGAAAGGTGATTATGGGTTTCGAGACGAAAGAAGAGAGAGATAAAGTAAAGGAGAAACTAGGCAGAGAGTCTGCCGGCCTCAACGTCGAGGACATCCAGAATAGGGACCCACTTCTGATCCTCAGGAATGTCCTCACCATAAACTCCGATGAGGACGTGGAGAGGGCTCTGAGGAACCAGAACAAGGGAATCTTCTGGGGCCTCGGCGAGGGGAATGACAGACTAACCGTCAAGTACCGAAGGAAGCTAAGAAACCCGCATATGGAACACGTGGTGGTCAGCACTTCCCCAGAAATATGGCAAAGGGCTATAAATCTGGGAAAAGTGCACATAGACCTGCAAAGAATTAGAGTGGAGGATCAATCGCCGCTGGTGCAGTGTACGCGCTGCCTTGGATATGGGCATAGCAAAAAACACTGCAAGGATCCAGCGGACGCCTGTAGCCACTGCGGGGGGCCCCACCTCAGGGCAGAATGCGTGGACTGGATGGCAGGTGTGCCACCAAAATGTCGCAATTGCACGAGGGGAGGTCTAGATAGTGCTGACCACAACGCCTTCAGTGCAGACTGCCAAATGAGAAGGAGATGGGACAAACTGGCACGGTCGGCCGTGGCGTATTGCTGAGGGCAGCCAGGCGAAACACTACAAAATAGTTCAGGCAAACCTACAGCGAAAAAGGCTGGCAACCGACGAGCTCCTAATCGAAGCAGACAAACGCAAAATCACAGCCGCGCTTCTTCAGGAGCCCTACGTAGGAGGAACAAGAGTAATGAAGAGTTACAGAGGCGTGCGGGTCTTCCAGGACGCAGCAAGGGACGGGAGCGCCAACAAAGCAGCAATCGCCGTCTTTGACCCGGATGTTGATGTGGTCCAGTATCCGAAACTCACCACCCACAACATCACGGTGGTGGGGCTTTGGATTGGCGCCTGGGAGATAGTGCTCGTCTCCTTTTACTTTGAACCTGACCAGCCCATAGAACCCTACGTGGAGCACCTGAGGACTATAGAGAGGACGCTCGGTACGGATAGGCTGATCGTTGGGGGAGATGCCAATGCCAAAAGCCCTTGGTGGGGAAGCGCCGAGGTCGACCACAGGGGAGAAGAGTTTTCCGGGACTCTTGAAGAGCTAGGCTTGAATGTGCTCAATAACGGGGAAACTCCAACCTTCGACACGATAAGGGGGGGCAAGCGCTACAGCAGCTTTGTGGACGTAACAGCCATCTCCACAGTCCTGTTGAACCAGGTGGACCACTGGAAGGTCGACGAAGGACTGACGAGCTCGGACCACAATGGCATAACTTTCACAATACTATCAAAACCAACAAAAGGAACACAAATCAATAGAACTACACGTAAATACAACACCAAGAAAGCAAATTGGCCCGAATTTCATGAGAAATTCAGACAATTTACAACAGAAAATAAATTAACACCAACTGAAATACTAAAAATAATAAATAAAGAACATTGGTTAGACCAAGCAGTTGACAAAATAACAAACATTTTAGAAGAAACATGCAATTTGACGATTGTGAAAAAGAAGTCCTGTGAAAAGATAGTTGTGCCATGGTGGTCAGAGAGACTCGCCGAAATGAAGAGGGGAGTCATCACCAGAAGACGCAGGATAAGATGCGCTGCCCCAGTCCGCCGGGCGAGGGTTGTCGAGGAGTACTTGCAGCACAAAAAAGATTACGAGGCCGAGGCGGCCAGAGCTCAGATAGACTCCTGGAAAGAGTTTTGCCACAAGCAGGACAGGGAAGGGGTGTGGGAGGGGATATACAGGGTAATCGGAAGAACGAAGCGTAGGGAAGAGGACTCACCCCTGGAACTAGACGGAGAGATGTTGGATGCGAAGGGCTCTGTGAGATTACTAGCGGAAACGCTCTACCCAGAAGACCCAACGGCAAACGACACCCCCCGCCACCGCCACACCAGGATAAAAGCCGAGACGGTGAATGCGGGCGAGCAAGATGGCCTATGCGAGCCTCCATTCGCCATGACGGAACTAATCCAGGCAACTGAGTCCTTCAATCCAAAAAAGGCTCCAGGAGGAGATGGCTTCACCTCCGACATCTGCTCCCATGCTATAAACACCGACCCTGACCTGTTTCTGGCAATAATGAACAAGTGCCTGGAGATCCATCACTTCCCAAGAGCCTGGAAAGAGGCAGTAGTGGTGATCCTAAGGAAACCGGGCAAGGAGGACTACACAAATCCGAAGTCGCACAGACCGATCGGCCTGCTCCCCTTGCTTGGAAAGATCCTCGAGAAGATGATAGTAGCTCGCCTAAAATTCCACCTGATCCCCAAAATGAGCACACGCCAGTTCGGATTTATGCCACAAAGAAGCACCGAAGACTCCCTCTATACCCTAATGCAACATATCAACAAGAAACTAAAACAAAAAAGGATAGTTACACTTATCTCATTGGATATAGAGGGAGCCTTCGACTGCGCCTGGTGGCCAGCCATCAGAGTCCGACTGGCTGAAGAACATTGCCCACTTACGCTCCGCAAAGTGGTGGATAGCTACCTCCGAGACCGAGTAGTCAAGATACGCTACGCCGGCGAAGAATACAGCAAATCCACTACTAAGGGATGCGTTCAAGGATCCATAGGCGGGCCCATACTGTGGAACCTCATCTTGGACCCACTACTGAAAAGCCTCGAGAGCAGCGACATCTACTGTCAGGCATTTGCCGATGACATTGTCGTTGTCTGCGACAGTGAAATGGCAATCGAGATAGAGCGGCAGGCAAATCTGGTCCTCGAAAATGTTCGGGCGTGGGGTGTTGACAACAAACTGAAATTCGCGCCGCACAAGACCATGGCGATGGTCATCACAAACAAGCTGAAGTACGACGCCCCACGCCTGAGCATGGGCGGTACGGCCATAGCAATGGTCAAGGAGATGAAGGTTCTGGGTGTCACAATAGACGCGGGGCTAACATTCAACACCCATGTGACAAATGTGCGCAAAAAAGCTACCACCATTCACAACCAACTGGCCAAGGCGGCAAAAACAAGCTGGGGACTTCACCCAGAAGTGATCAAAGTAATATATGTGGCAACCATAGAGCCAATTATATTGTACGCCGCAAGCGTCTGGGCGCCAGCGGTCGGTAAACTGTGCGTTAAGCGAAAACTGGCGACTGTGCAACGAGGAATTGCACAGAAGCTGAGCAAGGCATACCGCACAGTTTCACTGAACGCTGCGCTCGTACTGGCCGGAATACTCCCTCTCGACCTCCGAGTCCGTGAGGCGGCCTCGCTTTACGAGGCCAAGAAGGGAGTTTCACAGGAAATACTGGCGGGAAGAACAGTGGAACGGATGGCCTCGGCAATGGAGGTCCCGCACCCCGCAGAGCGCAGAGAGCTAGAGTTGACAAGCCTCGTGAACCGGGAGGATGTGGAGGCGAACAGTGATTTCGCCGTTCGCATTTTCACGGACGGAAGCAAGATTGAGGGCAGGGTCGGGGCCGCGCTATCCATATGGAGCGGCGAGGTTGAAACCAAGGCCCTCAAGCTTGCTCTCTCGTCCTACTGCACGGTTTACCAAGCGGAGCTCCTTGCGCTTTGCAGGGCGACTGGGGAAATCCTAAAACATAAGGCGGAAACGTTCGGAGTGTACAGCGACTCTATGGCGGCCCTCTTGACCATTAAAAACCACGGCTGCCTCCATCCCCTAGCGGTGGAGACTAAAAGGAATCTGACAACACTGTCCCATCAGGGCAGAGTTGTCAGATTGTTCTGGATAAAAGCCCACGCAGGACTGGAGGGGAATGAAAGAGCCGATGGCTTGGCCAAGGAGGCCGCCCTAAAGTCCAAGCGGAAACCTGACTACGACCTGTGTCCGGTCTCATTCGTCAAGCGGTCCATCCGAATGGCAACGCTTGACGAGTGGAACCGGAGATACGTGACAGGGGAGACCGCAGGTACTACCAAGCTTTTCTTCCCAAACGCAGTGGCGGCGTACAGTGTAATACAAAAATTTAAAACGACCAGCATCAGGACGCAAATCTTAACTGGGCATGGCGGGTTCTCCGAATACTTGAACAGATTCAAGTGTAAGGAGAGCCCGTCGTGCACATGCGACCAAACGGTAAGCGAAACGGTGCCACACGTGCTTCTGGAGTGCCCCGTCTTTGGTCGCGAAAGAGCCGAGCTGGAACTAGTCCTAGGCATAAAATTAGAGAGCAACATGTTAAGGGAACTGATAGCAGGTAGAGATAGGGACAGGTTCCTGGAATATTGTGAAAAGATTGCACTAAGGGTAGTAGAAAGAAATAAAACCAGCAAGTAAGCTATGCTTATAAGATATCTGAGTATATTTATATTAAGCATAGAATAAGACTAGAAATAACAAAAATAGTGTATCTTTAAATAATTCATTAAATAAATGTAAACTAGTATTAAGAAGCTCTGAATAAATAAGCTGTCACATTTATTGAACTTATACCCAAAGTAGAGCAGTCACCTGCCAAGTAGGACACAAAATTTCCAAATACATAAGTAGGTATATAGGTAGAAAGATAACTTATATAGATGGGAGTCCCACCCATAAAAGCAATGTGTGTTTATGATGAATGCAAGAAAGATAAAGTATGTAGAATAAAAGTGCGAGAGGAATAATTGCGAGAACTGGAATGAATGTAGATAGTAATTAAGGGCCCTGAGGCATGTCAGGGGTAGACAGAAAAAAAAAAAAAAAAAAAAAAAAAAAAAAAAAAAAAAAAAAAAAAAAAAAAAAAAAAAAAACCTAACCTAACCCCCCTCCACTTTTGGCCGTTGACGAGAGTGCCACGTTTTTTAGCCGCTCCGCGGAAATAATTCGAGAAAATTGGATTTGTGCATCCAAAGTGGTTGTAAACACGATAAATAGATGCGGTATCACTCTCCGCTTGCGGGCACATAAAAATCTCGAAGAATTTTGAGTGATTTTTTGACTTTTTTAACTTTATATGTGTCGCGAGCCAACGCGACGATTTGAAGTGCGCGAAGACAGTGTTTAACTACATATAAGTGCAAGACTACAGCTGAAACCGAGCGGCCTGACATCCTAGCCAGGTCAGCTGGAAAAAGGAGAAGAAGAGCTGCTTCGTGACCACCTCTGATCGCAGAGGGAGGAGGTTAACCGCAGTGGTGACCATCACCACAGCGACAGCAAACAAAGGACGACGAACCCGAGATAAGTTCACCGTGAATCGTTTTTAATAAGACCAATCCATTGACTGGATGTTAACTATTTTACTTGATTGTTTACGGCGTAAATACTTTATCTTAACACGGGCCTTATTGGGCCCTTATGACAATATTGTAATTTTAAAGTTTTAAATCCTTAACTATAACTCAGGTCTTATTGGACCTCAAATGACAATAAGTATTGAAATTTTAAAACTTACATTTAATTTTAAACTATTTATTTTTACTATTTTGTTTCAATTTTAACCTGGGTCTTATTGGACCATTGTTTACTTTTATAATCTTAATTGCTATTTTAACTCGGGCCTTATTGGGCTCTTAATTATTGTAAATAGACTGTATTAACATTCATAATACATTCGATTATTCTGTTGATTGTGGTTAGGTTGGTTTGGGAATAAGTGCCGGTGGGTTATTGGAATTATCAGAATCTGGGAGGAACGACAGAAGCATCTCTGTGTGCCGATTTTGGGACCGCGCAGGCCGCGGCCTGGTGTTCTGGTATTCTGGTGTGTTTGGTGCGATTGACCTCAATCCAAAGTAACGTCTCATACTCTGCCTTCCTGCCTGGTACCGCTACAAATCTACTCGAAAACACCAAAATCCCCCTAAACTATTAAATTACGGCATAACTTGAAATTTTATTTTTTGTCCACCTACCCTCTTTTTATAAAAATTTTCTTTGGGACTGGAAATCTTGGCGAAATTGACCTATTTATTATTTTATTACATTTCAACATCGTTTACAATTTTTTTTTTTTGTCAACTACCCTCTTTTATATTCTTACAATTTGACCTAGTCACTAGCTATAGGATTGTTTTAGGGCATATTTTAGTGAACGGACATAAGTTTTTAACCAAGTTTTTAACCAACTATTGACATTTTACTCTTATTATCCGACATTTTATTCGTATTGACGTCTGACTAAAGTTTTAATACTGTTTTATCGTTTTATATATACATTATTCTTAATTTACAGTTTTACATTTTATCTAGTGACATTTTGACCACATTAATTTATTGTAGTTGTTTTAAATTTACATTCTCTAAATTCCAGTTGCCAAGCCTGCCATTTGCCAACAATGGCAACTATCAGGACCCCCTCAAAACGTGACCAGGAGCTCCCGGGCGGTGCTGACGCTGGACCCTCTACATCCGCCGTCAGGAAAAGTATCGGGGAGTGGGAGAACTCCACAAAACAGGCTCCCCCTAAAAGTAAGCCAAGCGTTAAGAGTCCGCAGGTCAAGACCGTTGAGGCCATTCCCGTCCCAATATCCAGGACCCAGGAGGCTAGGAACGCCCTAACATCTGGCAAAAAGTTCCTCCTGGAGTCCAGGAACCTTAAGACGGAGATAAAAGAGGGGGTTACACAGGCAATAAATAAATTATACCAGTTAGTGAAAGAAGCGGAAGAGGAGCGTATAAAAGGGAAGAAAGAGGTAAAATTAGGAGAGACGAATGAAGGAAAGAAGGAAGAACGGCAGGAAAACGCAGTAGGTAGGGAAAATGAGAGAAGTATGATAGATAGAATGGAAAGAATGATGAATGAGAATGAGAAAAGAATGGAAGAGCATGAAAAGAAGCACAAGGAGCATATGCAGAAGATGGATGAGCTGAAGAATGCATTGGATGAACATAAGGAAGGTATGAAAGGCGCCACATACGCGAGTGTGGTAGCCGGCCGCCCGGAGAGAAACGCTCCGGTCGAGCCGACACTGCACTCGTAGGTGGTGACAGCGAAGGATGAAACGGAGACAGGTGACAGTATAATAGAGAGAGTAAGAAAAGCAGCGAGAGCGAAAGAGGGAGGAATGGAAATAGATAGGATTAGGAAGACGAAAGATAGGAAAGTAATAATAGGATGTAGAACGGAAGAGGCGAGAAAGGGAGTAAGTGAGGGACTGAAAGGAGAGGAAGTCGGCCTTCTTGTCGAGGAGGTGAAAAACAAGGATCCCCTTTTGGTACTGAAGGACGTCCTCCAGAGTAGTAGTGACGAGGAGATACTGGGGGCCCTTCGGTGCCAAAATGGGAATGTTTTCGGCGGCCTCGACAAGGGGGACGACAGAATGGAAGTGAGGTATAGAAGAAGGACTCGCAACCCCCATCTAGTGAACGTGATCCTAATGGTCTCCCCGCAAATTTGGCAGAGGGCTGTTAAGAAGGAGGCCGTACGCATAGACATACAGAGGATTAAGGTGGAAGATCAAACTCCACTAGTCCAGTGCTCTGTATGTCTAGGCTACGGCCATGGGTAGATAGATTCTGCAAGGAAAAGGATATGAAGTGCAGCCATTGCGGGGGACCACATTTGCGCGTCGACTGCGAGGCGCACGCGAACGGGCTCCCACCCTCGTGCGTCAACTGCTGCAAAGCCGGCACAGGTTCACACCAGCACAACACCTTCGACCAGGTCTGTCCCATTAGGAAGAGGTGGGACGTCCTAGCAAGAGCCAAGGTGGCGTATTGCTAAGGGCGTCCCAAGGGTAAATGACGCCGTGCCACGCCGCATCCTGAGCGTTCTGCAGATCAACTTGCAGCGAAAGAACTTGGCCACCTCTGAGATGTACCTTGAGGCTGCAAGGCGAGGAGTGGCTTTCGCCATGGTGCAGGAACCCTATGTCGGTAACGTCGGAAGGCCGAAGCATTGCGGGACGGCGAGGGTGTTCCAGAGTACCGAACAGGAAGAGGGACCTGTCAAGGCTGCGATCGTTGTTTTCGACGCAGCCTTGGACGTGGAGCAGGACCCAGAACTCACGACCAATAACATCGCGGTCGTGAGGATCCGGTCCGGTACCTGGTGCATCACCGCCGTCTCGTTCTACTTCGAGCCCACTGGCCCCATCGAGCCTTGCATCGCCCACATAATGAGAATACGAGAGAAGACGGGGCCGACGTGTCTCATTATGGCGGGCGATGCCAATGCAAAGAGCGTGTGGTGGGGCAGTGCGAGGACCGACATTAGGGGGCAGGAATTGGCGGGGGCCCTCCACGAGTTGCAGCTTCAGGTACTTAATATCGGCAGCACACCCACCTTCGAAGTGGAGAGACAGGGTAGGGCCTGCACAAGCGTCGTGGACATAACGGTGTGCACATCGGACCTGCTGAATAGGGTGACCAACTGGAGAGTGGATAGGGAGGTGACAGGGTCGGACCACCATGCCATTCTGTTTGGGCTGGGTATGGAGATGGGGGCTTGCATCACCATAAACAGGAACACACGAAAGTACAACACAAAGAAGGCAAGCTGGGGTGAGTTTGATGACAAACTCACCCAGCTTCTTCAGCAACACGACATTAACACTGACACCATACACAACATACAGAACAGAACACAACTCAACAAGACAGTAGACACATATACAGATTTAATAACACAAGCATGCTCCCATCATATACCCGCTAAAAAGCCCAGGCAGAAAGTGGCTCTGCCATGGTGGTCCGACGACCTGTACAAAATGAAGAAGTTGGTCACCACTATGAAGAGGCGGATCCGATGTGCAGCACCGGTGCGTCGAGCGAGGGTTGTGCGGGACTACCTTGATACGAAGGTGAGGTACGAGGAGGCTGCCGGAAAAGCTCAAGTGGCCAGCTGGAAGGAGTTCTGCAGAGCGCAAAGTTGGGAAACGGTGTGGGACGGCGTCTATCGGATCCTCAAAAATGTGGAGAGACGGGTCGAAGATATCCCCCTGAAAAAGGGGGGTGATGTGTTGGGGCTGGAGGAATCTGTGCAGTGGCTGGCGGAAAAGTTCTATCCGGCGGATGACGCGCGAGGGGAAGGAGAGGAGCATTATTTTTTTATTTTATTATCTCCATAAGGAGGCGTGCGGTCGAGGTGGGCGCGCAAAGGGAAGGAGACACACAGGATCCACAGTTCACTATGGGAGAGATGATGGGGGCTGCGAGGTCCTTCAACCCCAAGAAGGCTCCCGGAGGGGATGGCTTCACGGCTGACATCTGCCTGAGAGTAGTGGGGAGCCACCCCGATATTTTCCTCGCCTTGGACAACAAGTGCCTGGAGCTGGGGCTGTTCCCGGACAGGTGGAAAAGAGCGGTCGTCATCATCCTCAGGAAGCCAGGCAGGGAGGACTATACCGATGCCAAATCACATCGGCCGATCGGTCTCCTCCCTGTCCAAGGCAAAATTCTTGAGAAGATGGTGATGGCCAGACTCAAACACCACCTAGTGCCGCGACTCAGCCCCAGACAATATGGTTTTATGCCACAAAGGAGCACCGAGGACTCCCTCTGTGTCCTAATGAACCACATCCGTGACAAATTAAGTAATAAAAAGATAGTAACCGTGGTATCATTGGACATAGAGGGAGCCTTCGATAGCGCTTGGTGGCCAAGGCTGAGGACACGCCTGGTGGAGGAGGGGTGTCCTGTAAACATTAGGAGGGTGGTGGACAATTATCTGGAGGATAGATGGGTTGACGTGCGGTACGGGGGTAGGAGGGCAGAGAGACAGACGGAAAAGGGATCATCGAGGGTGGTGAAATCCGACCATCCCCCGATAAGACAGACGCAGTGGTAAGATTTCCCGAACCAGTTGACTTAAAGCAAGTGCATAGTTTTGTGGGGTTAACATCATACTTTAGAAAGTACATAAAAGACTTTGCATTGATTGCAAAACCACTAACTGATCTGTTAAAGACAAACACTATGTATGTGTTTGATGATAAATGTAAAGCTGCTTTCCAAGAATTAAAACAAAGATTAGCTTGTCAGCCGGTACTAAAGATTTATAATCCAAATTTACAAACAGAAATGCACAGTGATGCATCTGCAGTAGCCTATTCAGCTATTCTGTTACAGAGAAGCACCGATGATGGACAACTTCACCCAGTGTATTACATGAGTCGTAAGACTACTCCTGCAGAGAGCAAATATACTAGTTATGAGCTAGAAGCCCTAGCTATAGTCGAAGGAGTTAAGAAGTTTAGGTGTTACTTGTATGGGAAACACTTTAAAATTGTAACTGACTGTAAAGCCTTTCAGATGACGCTCAACAAGAAGGAATTGGCAATGAGTACCAGAGTTGCAAGGTGGATCTTACTCTTGCAAGAATATGATTTTGAAGTTGAACATAGACAAGGCAGCAAGATGCAACATGTGGACGCACTCAGCCGGAACCCCTATGTAGCAATATTGAATAATACACCTATTCATGAACAACTGAAAATTGCCCAAGGAAAAGATGAAGGCCTAAAAGCAATCATAGAGCTGGCACAGAAGAACATTCCCTATAAAGATTACTATGTAGAGCATGGATTGCTCTACAAGGGCGACCAGAAACATCTTGTTGTACCTACTGCAATGGAAAAAGAGATAATAAAGCGAGCACATGACAAAGGCCATTTTTCCAAGAAAAAGATGACAGAGCTGATTAGTAAAGATTACTACATAAAGAACTTACATAAGAAAATTGAAGAACACATTATGTCATGCATTCCCTGCTTGCATGCTGAAAGAAAAAGTGGAAAACAAGAAGGATTTCTACATTCCATCGAGAAAGACGAAGTACCGTTATTTACAATGCATCTAGATCACATAGGCCCCATGACGGAGACGAAGAAGTTATACAATCACATACTTACCATGGTGGATGCATTTACCAAGTTTGTATGGTTGTTTCCAGTGAAGAGTACCACAAGCAGAGAGACAATAGATAAGTTACAAGTTCACCAACAATGTTTCGGTAACCCAACCAGGATTATTACGGATCGTGGAACTGCTTTCACCAGTACTCAGTTTCAAGAATACTGTACAGAGGAAAATATAGAGCACATCAAGATTACTACTGGAGTGCCCAGAGCGAATGGACAAGTCGAAATAATACATCGTACTTTGATCTCTATCCTAACCAAGCTGTGTATAGAAAATCCGACGCAATAGTATAGACATGTCAGTCAAGTACAACGGTGTATCAACAGTACATACCAGCGAAGCATAAATATGTCTCCATTTGAGTTACTTATAGGTACAAGAATGAAAACGAAAGAAGACACCGAAATTTATGAATTATTGGAACAGGAAAATAGAGACAGTTTCATGTTAACAAGAGAAGAAAACAGAAAGAGAGCCAAGGAGCAAATATTGAAAGTCCAAGAGGAAAATAGGCGTACTTTCAACAAGAAAAGAAAAGAGAGCACTAAGTATAAAGAAGGAGACTTAGTCGCCATCAAGAGAACCCAATTCGGGGTTGGAAGGAAGCTAAAACCTAAATATCTAGGTCCATACCGAGTTGTGAGAGCTACTGGACGAGATAGATACCAAGTTCAGAAGGTTGATGACTCTACCGAAGGCTCCAGGCACACCACCACCTCCTGCGACCATATGAAACCATGGCCTCACACTGGGTAAACAGGTAATAATTGCTTATTTATTAAAGTACTCCTAATTATCTCATGTGTCTCTACATCTATCCAGATACTGCTCTAGGAGAATTGTTATTATAGGTTAAGATTTTATTCCAGATTTAAGTTGCAATACTGTTTAGTTCATTATTAATTTAAAGCTTCACATGTTCATATGTGCAGAGGTATGTTTTAGTTTAAGTAAATCTGTCGCAACCTAGTGTACATAACTTTCTTAAGAATAAGTAGAATAAGTCGATTATAGTTTTAAGCATAACTCATGTAACCTATGTAAGTCTGAGGGCAGACTGTAATTCAGGAGGGCCGATTGTAGGATTGCATGAAACGGAATGTAAGAATGACGTATGACAGCTGAAAGAGATAGCATGACTATAGAGTGAACGAGAGGGAAAGAGAGGAGAAATCAGGGGGATTAAGACGAAAGACGCGCGCTATGACGGTTGTGAATTTTAGATCGTTTTTTAGTTTTTTTATTTTAATTATATTTTTCAAGTTTTAAAGTGTTTTTACTTCATCGACAAGCCAATCCCACATATATTTAATAATCTTTGGTTTAATATTTTAATAGTACTGTGTAATTGTTTTATCCATTTAGCCTTAATGTAATGTTTTGTGACCAGCGCTATCATTCTCTCAAAATTACCAGTTAAAAACTCGCAAAACAGTTAAAAACACCCACCCGCCAGTCGAACGCTTGGCTACATCACCTCGGTCAGTAGGTATTTAAACGGTTTTTCTTCAATATTGACCGATTTGTATACTTTTTGCAAAGCAAAATGTATATTATTTTATCGGAATATTTTTTCACACATATCGATATCAAATTTGTTTGTTTTATCCAATACTGTATTTAGTTATTTACGATTTTGTATTTAATTCACCCAAAAAATGGCTTAAAACCACTTAAATATGCAAACTTTCGCATAACTCGTTTACTTCAGCAAATTATTAATCGAATTTAAATAAAACACCAAATTCCCTGTGATTTAAGTCTATTTTTGTCTGTCTGGCATGTAGCATTATAATAATATCTAAATTTTTGTAGTTAGTTCTTTACATACCTTAAAGCTTTAATTTGTAAAGCATCAGAAATTTATCACTTTTCGCTGTTTTTCCAGTTTTGGCATTACATTTTAATAGCTGTTATGTGTTCTATAAATAACGTTATTCAGATTTCACTTTGCTGGCTTCTTTAAACTAACGTTATTAGCATTGCTGGTCAGGTGATCCGCTTGCTCGTTTGCCTTCCCCGTGGTACCTATGGCTGGGGTCGCTAGCCGACAAGTCAGGCAGCGTCTTGGGGTCTTAAAGCTCCCTTCTTAAAAAACACGCTTCTTGTACGGGGACCCCCTTCAATTTAAAATTTAATATCATTGCGTCACGGTTTCGTTGGTACCCCTTTGGTCACAGAACATTAAAAACTACTCTTGTAGCTTCGTTTAATGGGTGCCTACCTACTCATATTACTTGAATCGAAAATGATTCAAACTATCCGATTAATGATATTGCCCCGAGCGCGAGAGACGCAGCCGCAGCCCGCAGCACGGCGCGCGCGCTCGAGGTTGCAAGACGCCGGCGCGGCGGCCGCGGCCGGCTTGAGGGCGTCGACGGCGGGCACATCATTATTTATGTTTATGGTTGAATATTACTACTTTTTACAAATCAATTATCATAATTACAAAATTTGTCTGTAAAATTAATCTTTTTAGGGTTTCGTACCTCAAAAGGAAAAAACGGAACCCCTATAGGACCACTTTGTTTTCCGTCTGTCTGTCCGTCTGTCTGTCTGTCTGTCTGTCTGTCTGTCTGTCCGTCCGTCCGTCCGTTCGTCCGTCCGTCCGTTCGTCCGTTCGTCCGTTCGTCCGTCTGTCTGTCTGTCTGTCTGTCTGTCTGTCCGTTCGTCCGTTCGTCCGTTCGTCCGTCTGTCTGTCTGTCTGTCTGTCCGTTCGTCTGTTCGTCCGTTCGTCCGTCTGTCTGTCTGTCTGTCTGTCCGTCCGTCCGTCCGTCCGTTCGTCCGTCTGTCTGTCTGTCTGTCTGTCCGTTCGTCCGTTCGTCCGTTCGTCCGTCTGTCTGTCTGTCTGTCTGTCTGTCTGTCTGTCCGTTCGTCCGTTCGTCCGTTCGTCCGTCTGTCTGTCTGTCTGTCTGTCTGTCCGTCCGTCCGTCCGTCCGTTCGTCCGTTCGTCCGTTCGTCCGTCTGTCTGTCTGTCTGTCTGTCTGTCTGTCTGTCCGTTCGTCCGTTCGTCCGTTCGTCCGTCTGTCTGTCTGTCTGTCTGTCTGTCTCTCTGTCTGTCTGTCTTTCTTTCTGTCTTCACCCAACGGCCACAGCAATAAGCCTTAAAAAAGGAATTAGGTTCGTAATACATAGTTTGGTTTAAAACATTTTGGTTTAGAAAATGTAGGTTCACAAATCTTAGGTTCGCATTAGTTAGGTTTATAATAGTATAGTTTAGATTTAAAAAAAATAGGTTTAGAAAGTTTAAATTCACAAATTTTAGGTTCGCATTAGTTAGGTTTAAAATTATTAGGTTTATAATAATATAGTTTATGTTTACAAATCTTGGTTTTGCAATGGATATGTTCGCATAAGTTTAAAGTTTAAGTTTACAAATGTTGGGTTTGCAGTGGTTACGTTCACAATAATTTGTTTTAAAAAATTTAGGTTTAGTAAGTTTATGGTTATAAAAATATTAGGTTCATCACAGTTAGGTTCACTTTGCAAGTTCTTTGCATGTTTCATGTGAAAATGTGAAGTTAAAAAATGTTGGATTCACAAATAATTATTTTATGCAAATCAATTAATTATTACAAGAAAAATGTATTATTGTCTATTATTTTCAGTTGATTTAACGTAATAGGCTAGTGGACTCATATCAGAAATAATGGAAAATAAATGCATTTCATATAGTATTAAGCCTAGCGAACCTAAACATATATATTTTAAAACATAAAAGTAGAAAATTGTCGTGAAAATTCAATTTAAAAAATGTATTTTTTAACCTGTATTTTGAAACCTCAAAAACGTTCCGACTGTTCCGAGCCGTTCCGAGCTTGTTCCGAAACTTCCGATTGCTTCCGAGCTATGATCGTGAAGTCATCGTGACGTCATAGAATTGGTAAACAAAAAGAAGTTGTACCTCAATATTTTTTTTAATAATTCATCGCATAGGTAAAGGAACCCTAAGTCCATACAGCCATGTCTATTTGTTTTTTATTTTAATTAAAGTCCCGTCGCAGTCATGAAAATTCAATAACATCATGGTCGAATGATTTAGCAAAGCAGAAAGCACAAGTCTGCCAAGAATCGACACATTGATGTTTGGTAAATTAATGCATTGAACCCAGAATTAAAATAATAAAACTGAAAATTTTATAAGTTATTAATTCAGTAAGTACTTACATCGAAGTGGTCTTCGCAAAAACACATTTAAGTTTTTGTGCTAGTATTTTCAATAACATGTATTTTTTTGAGGTCTACTTGAACTTTTTGGCTGTTGGTGGCTGAAAGGCACTACGCCTATTGCCCACACTGCTGGCCGAAAAAGAAAGCTTCGGTCTTGGGTGGCAGAGCCTACTCGATTTTGGTTTTCGGACGGTCTGATTTAATTTGTTTTTATTGTTTATTATACCTACATTACTGTAATTGATTTGGAAATAATTGGATGAATTGCAAAACCTAACCCGCTGACCTAAAAATCGAATCTTCGGATGAAACGTTTGGACGCCAACTAAAAAAACTTCTTTTAAATAAATCGCTGTATTCTGTGAAAGAGTACAGCGAAACTATTTGACATTGAAATGTTTTTTTTTTTTCTGTCCATAGTTTGTACCTTTGTTTTAGTATAATTATAATTATTGACATTCTCACATTCTGTGACTTAATATTATTATTATTATTTTGACATTTAATTACGTTTTATTTTATTTCTAGTTCCGTTATTGACATTGTCCCACTTTGAATTCAATTGTTTTATATTCTATATATTTTTTATTATTATTTAATTGATGACGATCTTTTTGTGAATGAAGTATATTTTGACATGTCAAATAATATGTGTAATTTTCAAATCGAAATAAATGAATCTAATCTAATCTAATATTGGTGTAAATTGTAAATAGTGCATTTATTACTTACGGGCGTCACATCGCACACATCACAAACATTCGTTAAGAAGAGGATTAAATACAAAAGTCGGCTCTATTGAGGTTTGTGGGTCATAAAATTTATGTTACGCTCATAATACTGCACAGGGAACAATTAAAGCATAGCCTTGGTGAACAGTCGTTATCGAAGGATTTATTGTACAGTTTTAGGTTTTAGCTGATAAAGCCGAAGGATTCCTTTTAGCAAGTGTTAGCCAGGTGTTGCATACATTTAGTTTTAGCCAGGTGTTGCATACATTTATTGTACAGTTTTAGGTTTTAGCTGATAAAGCCGAAGGATTCCTTTTAGCAAGTCTTAGCTAGGTGTTGCATACATTTATTGTACAGTTTTAGGTTTTAGCTGATAAAGCCGAAGGATTCCTTTTAGCAAGTCTTAGCTAGGTGTTGCATACATTTAGTTTTAGCCAGGTGTTGCATACATTTATTGTACAGTTTTAGGTTTTAGCTGATAAAGCCGAAGGATTCCTTTTAGCAAGTTTTAGCCAGGTGTTGCATACATTTAGTTTTAGCCAGGTGTTGCATACATTTATTTCATTGGGTACTCTAATCCGTAACTTTTCCGAAGTCTTAATTGAAGTATTTTTTGCGTTCTAGCACGATACATTAATGATATTTACTGTATTTTTTGCGCAAACTATTACAAATAATGGTTTTAACACAAACTCACTATTTGTTTTATTTTCACTTTGTCAACTGGTAAACAATGTGACGTCAGTTTTGTTTTTTTTTTGGATGTGACGTCACGACACGGACACTACACACACAGATAAACTATAGAAAATCATGACCGGCAGCGTTTTCGTGTGTTCATTTTAAAATACAATTTTTATAGTGTTTTAAGTCCCACAAAAATAAAATATTTTTTTTACGGTCTAAAAGAACAATAATTAACAATTTTAGCCACTTTAAAAAAAAGAGTAGAATCGCCTATTGGATTGTTTTCATAGAGCAAAATATTCTATCTACAATATTTCAGTTACTTCCTCTCCATGTGTCATAGCCGTATAGGTAACACCCTGTATTGTATTCCACAGCACACGAAAGATACACGAAATCAGTGCTTAATAGTAGTTTATGCAACTGTTACTTAATGAGTGTTTTAAGGCCTATATCTGGGTAGCACTATTCGGCACGACAATACTTTAGCTTCGGAAATACCATCGCGTATCGCTAATGCCTCGGCCAATTTCGGGCGACTAGCTGACCGTATCTGGAGGTCTCATGACCTCAAGCTGGAGACTAAAATTAGCGTTTACAAGGCGCTAATACTACCGGTCCTTTTACATGGCGCAGAGACATGGTGCCTCTATAAAACGGATATCAAGAAACTCGACACATACCACCTTAGGTGTCTAAGATCTATCCTGAAGATTAAGTGGCAGGACCGTGTTTCCAATCCCGAGGTTCTGCGTCGCTCCGGAATGCATGGCATGGAGGCTATCCTCATGCAGCGCCAGCTCGGGTGGTGTGGGCACGTCTTTCGTATGGATGACCGCCGTCTACCCAAAGTCGTCTTCTATTCGGAGTTGGCAGAAGGTAAGCGAAAGCATGGCGGTCAGTATCTGCGCTATAAGGACGTGCTAAAAAGACATCTTAGCGCTTGTGCTATCGACCCTACAGGTTGGGAGGAGCTCGCTAAACAGAGGTCTTCTTGGCGTAGCACGATCTATGATGCAACTGAATCGTTTGAGATAAGTCGTCTCAAATCGCTTGACCTAAAACGCCAAATCCAAAAGGACAGACCAAGGCCCTCGTACACCTACACATACAACTCCCGAGGCCAGCTCTGCTGCGTTCCCTGCAACAGAACTTTTAAGACCAAGGTCGGGCTGGCGAGCCATATTAGAGCTCATGCCAGATCTGGAACATAAGTTGCTTGTAAATATAATAACTCTGTATATATAAAAAAGATGTATATAAATGATTTGGTTTAAGATTTAAGTAGGATTAGTTAAATATGGTTAGACTAGGTATTATTGTAGTCAGGGTTGCCGTCGTCGAAAACGATGAGGAGGACTATATTCATGTAGAGTTGCATACAATACTTTATCTACACACATATTTTTATAGGTACTCTGTGATGAACCCAATATAAATGTATATTTTACACCTATCACGAATTTGTCTGTTTTCTAGGGTTCTAAAGCCAAAATGGCAAAAAGGAACCCATGTAGTTTCGTCACGTCCGTCTTTTTGTCTGTCTGTCCGCAGCATAGCTCAGATACTATTAGTACTAGAAAGCTGTAATTTTGCATAGATATACATTTTAATTAGGGCAAAAATTGCTGGGATAAAATCTTTAAAAAAAATTTTTTTTGGGGTACCTCCCCTACACGTAAAGTGTTGATGATTTTTTTATTTCTCGGCCACTCCGTAGTGTGGGGTATCGTTAAATAGATCTATCAAAAATATTAGGGGTGCTCGAAGATAATTTTTCGATAAAGTTATTAATTTGCGAAATATTTAGCTTTGAAATTCTCTTTTTTGTTGGAGTCCAGTGGAGTCCCCCTCCCCTCTACCAGAGAAACTGTTATATTTGGAAATGTGAAAAAAATCAGAGCAGTAGTGCATTAGTGAATTTAAAATGAAATATATCAGAGATAAGCAGGCTTTACAGGTTTGGGCATAATAGTTAATTATGCGTGTCTATGTCAGTAACCGATATAAATTGATCCCACACTGCGTACAGTTTGCTTTGGAGTAGGGCTCTATGCTAACACTGGTTTGAATAGCTGTGATGAGAATACCTTTAAATTAGGTATCTATGCCAAGGCTTTTTCGTAATGGCTTAGGAACCCTATCCTGGGCGTGTCCGACACGCTCTTGCCCGGTTTTTATTTATAAAAGACAAACATACCAAGCATGTATGTTTGTCTTTAATAATTTGTATTGTAAATTATGTTGGTTTTTGAAGATGATTCAAATTCGAAACTCATAACGACATCGAAATCGATGTCGTAATGACTTTTCAATACTGGCTGTTGAAATGCTGGTCATTTTCTACGGTTTCTGAATGCATTATAGTAGAGGACTTATGATATGTGTGTAGATAAAAACATTACTAACCTCACTTAGCGTGGATACGCGAACGCTTCAGACGGCGCATTACTGAGTCGGCAGCCGCGTCGAGCACGCATTGTGCTCGGGGGGGGGAGGGGGGGGGAGGTTTGCAGAGCCAGCCGGCGCTAAAAGGCATCTCGCTCAAGGAGAATTATCTCGATTGTAACATTTGCGTCCATTATCGAGTTCTCGAGTGAGTAAGTGGTCGATTTTCCTAAACGTGGAAGCAATCAAACCGTTTATTGGGAATGGATCCGGCGCTCTGTGAAACAATACGACGCATTAACCGCCCTCCCTCCTCCCCCCTCCCCCGCGGACTGCGCGGGCGCGGATCAAACGCCACAATACGCCCTCGATACAAGAGTCCCCCCCCCCCCAACCCCGGGCGGCACCACTTCAGTAATTCTTCGCTAATGGCTGCGCGATTGGAAACAGGTTGAGAGGTGACTGCAAATATCTGAGAAAATGTTTATTACGTTTGAAGACAATATTGATATCTATAGGCAATATCTATTATTTTATTTACGCACATATCATAAGTCCTCTATTATGCGTTCAGAAACCGTAGGTAATGCCCATCATTAATACAGTAAATTTTCGTCTACAAAAACCAATACAATTTAAAAAATAAAGTCTACAAAACGTCAGCTCGATAAATTTCGGTGGTCGCTGCTAAAATCTGGTTTTGACAACTTTCGGAATGCGACAAAAAAAAAATTTTTTTTCCTTGTTGATTTTTTTTTTGAAGCTAGAAAAAACATACGTTGTCTGAAAAACTGTGAATAATAGAAAGGTGTGTTTAATTAGGTATATAGCATTACATTTAAATAATGATGACCAGTATTTTTCAAAAGTTCCCGATATGGTACTCCATGCATTGACGTTCAATTAGTAATACAAAAAAGTGAAAGAACGCTTGCACTAACCAGAGCATTTATGAATTTGGCGTAAGTTTTAAGGCGAAGTACATTTAGATTACTTCCAAAATGCATGATTCGACTTCACCGAAAATCCATTTTTCGCCTAATAGGTCTGCAAATGTAACATTATAAAAATTTGATAATGAAAGTCTAAGAGTTTATCTAGTGAACGTGGGGACCCGAACACGATTGATTAAACTTGCCTCGATAGAAAACAATCGCGAAGTTGCCGAAAATCTGCTTTTTTGGTAAAGGAAAATCTATTTTATCCGATAATGTGTCAGAATATTAAAATGATTTTTTGTCTATAAATTCATTAATATGTATATTTAGGCTTGTCGGGACTATTTTATTTTTAAATGGTGACTTTCATGGAATAAAAGGTATTTTATCCTTACACGCTACGAGACATGCGTGACGGCCTGCCGCCGGCCGGCTACTTCCTACACCGATCAGTCGGACCGAGGCCTTCGTGGAGGGTACCCGTGTTTACCGGTGTGAAGTTAGCAGCCTAAGATAACCCGACCAAATAAGGAAGTATCATTTTAAACAGTACGTTAAATCGAAGTTATAACGTTATAATAGGTATCAAAGCTTGCTATTTGTATTCAAAAGGTGCATAAAAATAAGTTATCGCTTTGATAAATAACAGCAAATAGAGTAACCAATAATAATTATTTTTTTTGGGAAAATTTGAGAAAGTGCCCTATCTCAGAGAAACAGAAGTCAAGCCAGGAGTAATGGCTATATGTGTCGTATAGCTACACCACGGGAGCTCCAGAAAACAATGAGTCTAGAGTGATACCTAACTGTGTTTGGGAGATGAGAGCGGTCAAAAGTTAGCAGCCTAAACGCGTCCAACGAAAGAAGTCGAAATTCTACGAGATAGAAGTTAAGCCAGGAACAACTACTATATGACGCTTATAGCTAAGGCATAAGAGCTCACAAAACATCAAAGTTCGGAGTGACACCTTCCTCTGATAAAAGAAAAACAAAGGAGGTAACTCTAAAAAAATTTTTTTGGCAGTAACCAGGTATGGTACCAATTTTCAGCTAAACGAAGTAAAGCCAGGGGTAGTGAGTATTTACAACGTGTATCAGCATTACCGAAGGTCTAGAAAAGCGCTCCTCCTGAGTAATACCTAACTTTGATAAGAAGAAACGGACGGGACATTCCGAATGATTTTTTTTTTGCGTAGTGACTAATTGATTGAGATTGAGTGACTGGGGGTATTTCGGATGTTGGTGACTTGCATTCATTACGTTCTATTCAGCAAAAGGTCCATGACAATGATTTGGTAATTTCTAAGGCCGATAAGGGCAATTGTATTGTTGTTTTAGAAAGGGGTCAATATAATGATAAAGTAAATAACGTCATTCAAGGAGAGGGTTTTTTGAATTTACGTAGGGATCCCACCGCCGCGTTTCATAAAGACCTAAAAAACCTTCTGAAAAATTCTGCATTTACCTTTGACACCGAACAAAAGAGGAGCAATGTGATTCCTATGAATCCGCAGGCACCAATTTTATATGGTTTACCTAAAATTCACAAGGATGGTGTTCCTGTTCGCCCTGTTGTTTCATACGTGAGTGCTCCAGCGTATAAAGTAGCGAGGAAGTTAAATAGCATTGTTCGGGAAAAATCTTCTTTTAAGCCAATATATAGTTTAAAGAATAGTTCAGATTTAGTAAATAAAATTAAAGACATTAATATACCGCCAAACTCAACATTACTTTCTTTAGATGTGGATAGTTTGTTTACCAACGTACCATATAGTGAAACCTTAAATATTCTTAGATGTCACTTAGAAAGGAAGCGTTTACATCCGGGGGAGGTTTGTGAGTTAATAGAATTAGTAACTTTATGCATGAAACAAAATTATTTCAGATTTAATGGTCAATATTATTTGCAGAGTGATGGTTTAGCAATGGGGTCACCTCTTAGTCCTTTAATGGCTGACGTTTTTATGGATAACTTTGAAAAACAATATATAGTGGGGAACAGCAATTTAGTATATTATTATAGGTATGTTGATGATTTAATTTTATGTTGGAAGGGGAGTATGAGGCAGCTAGATTTGTTTATTAGTGCTCTCAATAACAAACATCCAAAAATAAAGTTCAAACGAGAATTAGAGGAAAATCGTTCATTAAATTTTCTGGATTTAACTATTACAAGAGTAAATAATAGGCACCAGTTTCAAATTTACCGTAAGCCTACGTACACAGATACTGTCATACCTGCAAATTCTACTCACCCATGGCAGCATAAACTGGCTGCTTTCCATTGTTATGTACATAGACTACTAACTGTACCTCTTTCGAAAGAGCATTATGATTCTGAGTTACATACTATATATCAGATAGCAACAACAAATGGTTATAGTACAGCAATGGTTAATAGTCTGGTTCAAAAGAAGCAGGGACGGATAGTGAATAGCATGCTTTACTCTGCGTTGCCATCTCAGCCTACTAACAAATTTAGATCTAGTATTACTTATGTTGGCCGGTTGTCTGACAAGATTTATAATATTTTAAAATCAAATAACATCAATGTTGCCTTTAAGACTACTAATTCTTTACGTTCTAGACTTTGTAATAACAAAGAAAAGGTGGATAAAGGGAACAGGTCGGGCGTATATAAACTCACTTGTGGCGACTGTAGTCAAGTATACATTGGACAAACCGGTCGAAGCTTTGATACTAGATTTAAAGAGCATGTCTCGTCATATAGGCATGATCATCCAGAGAAATCAAACTTTGCCAAGCATTTATTAGAAACGAATCATTCGTTGTTAGACTCAGATACGTACGAAATTTTACATTATTGTGATAAGGGTTTGCGGCTATCGGTTTTAGAACAATTGGAAATAATTAGGTACAACAACATGGGGTCTATTATTAATGAACAAGTTAATTTGGTTTCTTCGCCTTTGTTACGACTTGGTTCTAATTTTAATAATGTGTCATAGTAATAATGAGAACATGACTTCTCTTTTTACCGTACTCGGTTAAAAATAACGGGGTACCTGGCGTAGATTAAAAATAAAAATAAAAAGGGTAGTTTGGAATTCATTTCTTAAAAAAGGGTAGTTTAGGACTTACATAAAAGGGTAGTTTGGAATTTATAAAATATTAGTGGGTACGTTGGTTTTGTCATTAACTAAGTTGAGTACATGGTTTACATATGTCAGTAGTGGAAGTGGTGGCATGTTGAGCGGTTGTTGTTGTGCTTCGTAAATGGCCTCGTGGAGAGTGCCGAAACGCGTCAGCGTTTAGTATAGTGGTGGTGGTGATAGTTGGGTCTGTGTGGCATGTGTTGATTCGTGTAGCAGTGGAGGTGGAGGTGTTGCATGGAAACATACATTTGCCGCACAGATATAACTATTTGTCATTAGTGGTCGCGGGTGAGCAAAGTAATTGTTTTTTAGTTCATAGACGAATCTTTTGCAATAAATATTGACAAATATCTTATAGAACACTGCTTTTACTCGGTGAATGAGTTTCTAAATTCTGATACATAATAATAATTTTACTGTTGACATTATCATCTATTTGTTTTTATATTACTAAGTTTGACATTACATGTACTTAATATTAGGCTATCCTTATAGCCTAATATTAGGTACATGTAATGTAAATCCGTATTGTATATTTGTACGTTGCATGCGCAGCTGAATATGCCTGGACATCAAATTTTAAAACATTCATATTATGTAACCATATTCTATACAAATAAATATATTATCATTATCATTATCATTAAGGGGTTTCGATCGCGATTTCGATCGCGAACCGCGAATTGGACTTTACTGTACGTTTAAGGTGGCGGATGACAGTTTAACAATTTTGACGTAAAAAATGGTCATGGGTGTCAATTTCATACAATTTCGCTGCGTTGCGTTCGAATCTGACACTATTTTCTTGATCCAAGATTGCGGATGACAGTTTAGCAATCTTGACGTAAAAAATGGTCATGGGTGTCAATTTCATACAATTTCGCTGCGTTGAGTTCGAATCTGACACTATTTTCTTGATCCAAGATTGCGGATGACAGTTTAGCAATCTTGACGTAAAAAATGGTCATGGGTGTCAATTTCATACAATTTCGCTGCGTTGAGTTCGAATCTGACACTATTTTCTTGATCCAAGATTGCGGATGACAGTTTAGCAATCTTGACGTAAAAAATGGTCATGGGTGTCAATTTCATACAATTTCGCTGCGTTGAGTTCGAATCTGACACTATTTTCTTGATCCAAGATTGCGGATGACAGTTTAGCAATCTTGACGTAAAAATGATCATAGGTGGTGATTTCATGCAATTTGGCTGCGGTGAGATCGAATTTGACATTATTTTCAATTCAAGATGGCGGATGATAGTTTGTCATTTTAGACGCTAAAAATTAGGCAGCTGTTTAAATTACTTGCAATCGAAGTGAAAAAGTCTTATCCATATCATGCAAACAATTTTGTGATCCGTCTTCGCGCGCTGTCAATGGTGAGTATGGGTAGATGCGGGGCTCCGCGCGTCAGGCGATCGTCGGTTGTTTATTTCACCCCATTTCAACATTCCACGCACGAACTGATTTCACCATGTTATTTATGTTTTGTGGTGGTTTATTATACTAAGAATGTATTGTTTTTAGACCCTTTACGAGATACGTAATAGTGAGGATTTTTTTTATCCGGTAGTAGTAGATAATGATGAAGACATTGAAATATTGCGGGCAACCATTAAATTGAGTCTGTCAAAAATGTAGCGATACAGAAAAAAAGCCTATTGCTGATTACGGAGTTTGTTAAGTTGACCCCAGTTAAGTAATAGTTTTTCAAATAATACACAACTCCGCACGTCGAAAATACCTGTCTGAATTTGGGGTCCATTTGGCATCAAATTCAACAAAAGCTTTTTTTTTTCATCTTTCCATGTCAATGATAACTCAGAGAAAATTCATCAGCACGTCCCACGCTCTAATTCTACTGAGTCGGTTTGCAACAGCAGAAGCTGCGCATCACCATTGGTACTACTCATGCCGATGATACAATCACCACAAGAGCCTTGAGCTAATTCATCAGGCTAGACTCACAGACCATCTCCCTATCTGGAATGGAAAATGTCAGCGTTGTAAATATCCTGAATATTAAATAAAAATTATTGTGGAGGGAAAAATGACAAGTTAAACTTTGAAAATAATTGTTTCAGCAAATTTTATGTCGAAGACAAAACGCAGTAGGTATGTGAAAACAAAAAATGTACGTACCAAGATTATTGTCTCTGTGTAGCGTGTCGTAGATAGTAGCGTGATGCAAGGAGTGCCATATGTGGAACACGAAAAAATCTTCGAAACTGTTGATCATGCATTTTTTTATTAATTTTTCCCTAGAAATATACCCCAATATTTATGACATATATTTTTTATTACAAAAAACAAAAGTCGTGCATTGTAGGGTTAAACTGAATATTCACAGATATTTTACAAGCTCCAACTCAGTATCTATCTAGCACAGTTGGATGACTGTACTTTTTGTTGACTGTACCTACCTACTTGTTAGTATCAAGCCACTACGTAACGGATAACTCACGGGGGCGGGTCATGACGATACAGCGAAGAACACCGTCTTTCAACTGCATGCTCCGTGCCAACGCACGAGCCCCCTCAGCGAGGCACTTCGTAGCACGGTGCAGCACGGTGCGGTGTGTGTCAGCTGTCGGCTCGCGAAGGTAGCGCTCGAGACGTATCGAGAGCAGTGCCCTAAGCACGACTTGTCGAATCCTGCGTCACGTAAAATCGAATAGTAAACTATAACGAGTTTGTATGACGTTTGGAACAGCGCCCGCCCGTGAGCGTATTTTGAACTAAAATTTAGTATGAGATTTCTCGATCTCGATACGATAACCGTAACGTAACGCAGGATTCGACAAGTCGTGCTTAGGGCACAGCGCTCTACTCCGCGGCGCGGGCGGGGATGCTGAAAGTTAAAAGTTACGAGACCGACGTCTGAAGCTACACAACGCTTTTGTAATGCATACGGGCACTTACATCAATCGGATTGATTAATATCTACTATCAAGAATCAATCACTAATAGGCGCGATCCAGCAAAGGGCAGTGTATGAGTGTACAAAACAATGTCCAAATGAATTTTGTAAGACACTTGTAATTAGCAGCACTCGGCGCGGGTTCCGCCGCCGCTCAAAGCACGTCGCTAATGGCCGCAAACAATTACGGGGGGGGGGGGGCTCGACGGAGAGAGCTCTAATTTGGCGGCTTCCTTCCTTCCGGCGGGCGCGGGGCGCGGGGGACGGAAGCGCGCTGATCTAATCGCGACTTTCCTGCTTGTTGCGAGCGCTTGCATCTGCAGAGGCAGCGGCAGGCGGCGACGGAGACGCTACTACATTGCTAGTACATAGGAGTACTACATTGCTCTTTTATGATAGTCACTCGATAGTCTGTGCTCTCGGCAGGTGCTCGTCATACTCGTGTCAGGTAACAAATACCTACCACTTGTCTCTTCTACATGGCAGCACCTGAGCGTGATAATACCTTACCTTTTTATCAAACAATCATAGAGCCGACCAACCACTTTGACATTTTGCTTTGTAGACAATACTTAGGGATCTTGCTTTGTTAAGCATTTTGCTTTTTAGGCAACTCGCTCAAAATAGGGTTGTAAAAAGATGTTGTAAATATGGTTAATTGATAAAACGTATATATTTATGTACAGTCAAGGAATTTAATTCCCTACCCATTTCGTTGAAATGTTGTTAGATATTCGCTGTGAATTAAGGTCAAAATGTCAACGTAAACGGGACAATGTCAAAGCAACGTCGTGTTCTATCTAGCTCTTATGGTGACAGATTGCTATACGATATTAAACCTTACGTGGGTTGGAAATTTAATTCCTTGACTGTAACCTGGTTGGCTGAGTGATTTGTTGACACTGAATTAAATAAACAACACAGAAAATTTTAAATTTAAAAGTTCATGGAAATCAGAAATCAGTGCTTCGTAATTCGAAATACTTATTGAGTTTCAATGCGTTAGTTTTCCTTAGGTTCAACGTAGGTATTGTTTTAACACTCAAGTGAAGCGATTTATAAGTAGGTACCTAACATTAAATAACACACACGCAGACCACTCCGCGCTGGTTGCGGATCAGAAGGCGGTGGTCGGTGCCGTGACGCCGTCGTTGCACTCAAACAGTGATCGCTTGCTGGAGATAATGACCACTTTGATGTGAAGACGACCGAGGGGAAGACAGGGGAGGGGGGCGAGGCGAGCGTCGCGGAGCACAAACGTCTCTTCATTTCCGACGATTAGCGACCGCCCTGAGCCGCCGCGGGGAGATAATGGGCGCTATTATTTTATGTTCCGGCGGGAGGGGGGGGGGGGGAGGGGAGGGGAGGTGCGGATACAATTGGCTTAATTCCCGGCGAAGAGCGACAGCGGCGCGATGATCGAGTTAATTGGCTGGAAGAGGCGCCGCCGGCGGATGCCGCGTCCTGCGCGCGCGGCGCGGGGGAACTGCCCTACAACTAAGCACAGCCATCCACGTTGCGTTATTTCTTAATACCTTAGTTTTGTAGGATTACGCACAAAATTCTGGGAATAGGATATCTTTTTATTCGGCAAAAACACTTATGAGCCCATTCGATCCTCACCTAAAGTTCCTGCGATTGTTTTCTGAGAAAGTTTCGCCACTTTCGATAAGCCGTTTAACACTGCGTTATCCCCAGTACAATGGAATGAGTGAGTAATGCGACACACAAAAAGGGTTTGTAAACATGGCCGCCTGTCGCCTCTGGTCCGCGGTGAACGGCGAGGAACAACGCCGGAACGAAAGCCGGCGCCGGCCGTCCGGTGCCGGGAGACGAAGGGTCGCCGTAAGTCACTTTAGGACATTGTCCCATGATATTTCATGTCCTTCGCATAGGCATGCGAAGGACATGAAATGTCATGGGACAATGCTTATGACATTGGACCTGGACATCAGAGAGTACCTAATGGCTTTATGATGGATCGGATTGCATTAGCTTGGTGTTCGGGGAGTGGCGTTTGTTATGTTGATTGCTTTAATTTTACCTAATAATATTGCGTTACTAACAGCCTTGGCGCCGCATTAATGTTTGCTAATGAGGCTATAACAATGCGAATTAAATTTCTCGAAATATGCTTTTAGAACAGCTTAAACTGCTACTAGTACGGCTTGATTATTTAAGGTTGATGACCTTAATTTCCCACAATTTCAATTTAGTAGAGTTACTCCGTATTGTCCTCTGAAAAGGACTTACTTAGTTAACATCAACGAATACAAAGTTTACATTTTTGATGATATGTGTAGGTACAGTCACCAGCAATAATATATGATTATGGACAGCGCTGCAAATATATCTGATCACGGTAGAAGGCAAAAGTATATGACGACACTCGACGGCAAAAAGATCTAATGGGTTGCGGCCGGAATACTCGTATATATCGTTCTTGGTTTAGGGCATAAATATCGGACACTGAGTCGCTTAAAAATATCTGATACTATACAAAATCAAAATTATGTGACTCGTCACCAGCATAAATATGTATTCACTTTGGAAGCAAAAACATCAAATCACACGGACCGCATAAATATCGGACATGTTACAAAATCAAAAATATGTCATCAATCAGCAAACATGAATTTAATTCACTAGTATTAGGAATCTAATTTGAATGCAGCCATCTGACGCTTCTTGAAAACAGTGCGTACTTGTCACTACGTATATCTATCTCACGTTTCTCAGCTTTTAAAATAAGAACAGTATTTTATGCTTGAAGTTTTTTTTATTAGTGGTTAAACTCCTTGGTAAAGTATATGGAAAAAGTAATACGTCAACAGGGTATGTCATATTAGAAACGAGGAACTGAATTTGTTGGATTTAGATAAAACAAAACATGAGACAGACATTATACAGTCACAAGTACGTACTGTTTTCGAGAAGCGTCAGATCGCTGCATTCAAATTAGATTCGTAATACTACTGAATTAAGTTCATATTTGCTGATTGATCACATATTTTTGATTTCGTCAAGTATCAAATATTTTTAAGCGACTCGGTGTCCGATACTTATGCCGTTACCCGAGAACGATATTAACGCCGGCCGCAGCCCATCAGATCTTATTGCCGTCGAGTGTCGTTATATATTTTTGCCTTCTACCATGATCAGATATTTTTGCAGTGCTGTCCATAATCATATATTATTGCTGGTAACTGTACATAGATATTTGGAACAATGATGAAATTAATTCAACCATTGAATCTGCTGCATCAGTTGATGTATTACCTATTAAGAATGCTTACCTACGATTAAAAAATAGGCCCTAAAGCATACCTGAAGGCTTAGACTTCGATACCTACATAAGCATACCTAGGTATAAGTTTATAATCGAGTATCATTTAAAAGTCAGTTGAACTGAGTTTGGTCTCAATAAACTTAACAATATACCTACTTATACGAACAGGACTACTGCTACATTTATCTCACGCAACAGTCTGATGTAGGTAAGTAAGTCCTAAAACTGTCACATGAAGACTTCAAGTTAGAAGTGTTCATCTCAACTGGCCAGAGCGTTCGTCGTTGCCGCGGCGTAGCGCTTGATCGGCGGCCGGCGCGCGAGTCCCGCGGCGCGGCGGCGACCCCCAGCCTCGCGCCCGCCAATCAGCGGCGAGGGGCGGGGCCAAGGGTGAAACAAGGCGACAGGGTATTTGGTGAGAGTGAGCGAAGCGGCTGCGAGGGCGCGAGCCGGCGGCGAGGCCCTGGCGGCGGCAGTGGAGCGCGACGCCTCGGCCTGTAAGCTCGGCGGGCTCGGTCCGGTTGTTCGGTTACAGTGCGATCTATCAATAATTGAATAAATGTTTTAAGTGTCGTAAAGCTTCCGGAGAGTGTGGTGCCGTGCGATGTCGTCGCCGCGGCGCGCCGTGTACAGCATCGACCACATCCTGGGCCGCCGGCCGCGCGGTACGACACCACCACACCACCACACCACAGCACCAGTTCCAAGCGGATAAGCTTCTTTAACGAAGCCAAGAGTATTTAGTTATTTACCTGCTGAGGTTACCCCGCGGTTGTTTGCTGCCGGTCATTTAGTTTTGTCCGGCTCGAAGGACCAAACTGTTAAGACGCTGGAATCGAGTGTCAGTAGGGCTTCTCAACAAGATGAAGTTAGCGAGGCCCTGTGTCTATGACTTTAGTTTTAAGAGGACTGCGTTTGTTTTACACTGGAGTGCAGTTTTAGGTATTAACAGGACCATTTTTTAAGTCTAATTAGTAGCCAGTTTGACGTTACCAAGGTCATTTAATAATAATTAACGAACCCAAAATTTATTTAATTGAATTATGACATGGTCTAGAAATTAATAAGCAATAATGAGAAGCAAATTGCAATGTCAGTTATCCTAAGTGGTCCAAAGCTAGAATCTATTAAAAGTAGGCTACTATAGGTGAATAATTATTCAGTTCGAAGAAATTATACCTAATAAATAACACTTAGTAAGCCAAACAAGTTAAGATTCGTTATTACAAATCCTATAGTATTCTTATAATTTAGTCCAGTCGATCAAACATTGCAGTTAGGTACATACTTATCTGAATTATCATTAATCGTTGTGCCTATTATGTATGGGTTGCAGTTCTCCAGAGTCAGTTTACCTATATGCGAAAGCTGTAATTACTTCAAATAACGACTGACTGAATTCAGTAATTGAGTAAGCGAGCATTAGCAAAGTGAGTTCTCAGTCTCAAGACCGGACGAAATAACAGCCTCCGCTTTCGTGTAACTAATGTATTATTTACTATGTGTTACGAAAACGTTTGTACGGTAGATGAGCAGTTGATGCATATTTTTTTAAAGTTAGAACTCATGTTCTAGTTGTTGTGTTAGTGCTCATGCACTGAGCAGATTCTGTTCAGGAGTTACCGGGATCCAGATCCGGAGAATAGAAGGCGCCGCCTTCTGTGCTGACGAGTCATGTTTTTTCTTCTCCTCCACCCTGGCCGTAGGAATCGCCTGTCATAGGCGGGCAGCGTTTCTAATTTTGAGGCGCTGTTCTCTTCGCCGTTAAAGCTATTGTCAATTTACAGACAGACGTGATGCTGTAAATACATATTTCTGGACATTTTCGTGGCCTCTTCTCTCTCTCTGTAGCCATGGAAAGGCACGTCTCCACAACATGATTATCGGGTCTACTCATTACATGCCCATACCAGGTGTTTATAGCAAGCGGACACTGAGATCTTTTCAGCAGATACCTAGGTATAGGCCGCTATACCTTGACACTGGCCTGCCTGTCGAGATACGAAACGCCGCGGCGGCGCATTGCTCGGCGCGTGCGGCAGGCGCTTATAGAGAGCTCTACAAAGTTTATAATTTCTGAAATCATTTTCTAGTTCTCAAAATTTCGGATCTTTATGTCTAAAACCAGAACCAGAAAAAACTTTTAGTAGTTCCAAAACATAAATTGCTCCTTGAACAATCTGTGTAAAAATCAAGTTTTTTTTTCAAAATACGTAAAAAGCAGGTAAAGCACAGTTTTGGCGTCGCAGCTACGCTTGAGAGAGCTGTCCTGGGTGCCCAATCTCTCCCACGCGTGTGCATACTAAAATATAAGAATTTGTCTACATTAATTCAAAAACAAAACAAACAGGTGCCTATGCTAATTGCTTCTAACAACCCTTTCTCTCAGTGAAGTCATTGTAAGACTTCTTAGAAATATCACACCGATTTATTATAATCCGTATTTCCGTGATTCCTTGACCCTAAGCTTGTAATTAAGTTAGCATTTTGTTTGTCGAGGATCAGCCGGGATGTGTTTACGAGTGAATAGTGTGGAGTCGAGGACATACACCACGCAGCATTACTGCGAATGACTTTTGTTTGCCCCTAGTAGGCCTTATTCTAAGAACGGCCTTTGCAAAAACTTCTTAATCCATCCGGAGAGTACCTTTAGTCCTAATAAAAAGCAAAGAGTGAAAACCTGTGTGTTACTAAACCAAAGTAAGTAGGTAATTTCTGATTAAATTTTATTGACTAAGCTATAGAGACAGAACTGTAGAACATTCTTAGATTTTTTTAAATTGAATGAAACAATGATGGGCAAGTGCGAGTCGGACTCGCGCTAATTTGAAGGGACGTAAATAGTTCGTCGATTACGGGAATCTACCTACTTTGTTCCGAAGATTTTTTCTACTTTTCCCAGAATGTTTTATGTTGTCCAATGTTAGCAGAGCCCTGCTCCTAAGCAAAATAAACGCCGAGTGGGGTCATTTTACATTGGTCTGGACAATACACGGACAGACATAACATGCCATTTTGCGGGTGGTAGGACCTTGTGCGAGCTCCGTCCGGATCGCTACCACCATCTTACTCGTTAATCCTGCCGCTAAGCAGCAGTGCTTGCACTGTTGTGTTCCGGTGTGGAGAGTAAGACAGCCGGTGTAATTACGGGCACAAGAGGCATTTCATCTGAGCCCTCTAGGTTGGCAACGCATCTGCGGACCCTCCGGAGTTGCGGGTGTCTATGGGCAGTGGTGATCACTTACCATCAGGTGACCCACTTGCTCGCTTGCCTTCCTCGTTGTATAAAAAAAAAAAAAAAAGATTATCAGACTTAATGTCATTGGTTGTGCTATAAGAGCTATACTCGAACTGAGAAATGTTTTTACATGTCAAAGCGCTTATGACATTAACATAAGATTCATTTTTGCCTGACCGGTGGAAAAACTTTTTTCACTAAAGCTAGGTACACCTTCATAATATCAAATTTCAAGTTGCTAGGACAACTAGACGAAGTGGGTACCTTATAGGTTTTGATACCACGGCAATTTGTATGGAAACACCCTTTTTAGGGTTCCGAAGCCAAAATAGCAACAGGAACCCGTGTAGTTTCGTCACATCCGTCTGTCCATCTGTCCGTCTGTCTGTCTGTCCGTCCGCAACATAGCTCAGAAACTATTGGTACTAGAAAGCTGTAATTTTGCATAGATATACATATTAATTAGGCCGAAAAAGTGCTGGGATAAAAATAAATCTTGAAAAAAAAAATTTTTCTCTACCTCTCCCACGCGTGAAGTGGGGATGATGTTTTTATTTATCGCCCACCCCATAGTGTAGGGTATCGTTGGATAGGTCTTTCAAAAATGTTAACAGATTATTTTTTGATAGAGTTATTCGTGTGAGAAATATTTAGCTTTGAAGTGCTCATTTTTGTTGGACACCCCTCTACCAGAAAAACTGTTGTATTTGGAAATGTGAAAAAAATTAGAGCAGTAGTGCATAATAATAATAGTGAATTTAAAAGGAAAACTATCAGAGATAAGTAGGCTTTACAGGTTTGGGAGTAATACTTGATTATTATTATGTGTGTCTGTGTCGGTATCCATCATCAATTGACCCCACACTGCTTACAGTTTGCTTAGGAGTAGGGCTCTATGCTAACACTGATTTCAAATAGGTGTGATGAAAATACCTTTAAATTAGGTATCTATGCCAGGGCTTTTGTAATGGCTTAGGAACCCTATCCTGGGTTTTGGAGTTGACTCTATGTTTTGATTGTGTGGACTTAGAAGTTTGATTTTTTAACAGCTTTTCTTGCAAGCTTGAGTATTTGAAATTAATTTCAGATTGATCGCCACGCGTTTTGCAAGACTGACATACAGACAGACTGACAACAAAGTGATCCTATAAGGGTTCCGTTTTTCCTTTTGAGGTGCGGAAACCTAAAAACATAATTTCTGAACCTGCTTATGAAATTTTATGCGAATCGGTTTAGATATGCGACCTACAGCAGAGACTAACGGCGTAATAAACCGCGAGACCGACATACGAAATATTTTTTTCCCAAGCTGCACCGGGTTTACTCCGTCAATAAACGATATACCAGTACTCATTTAAAATACATGTTTGGAACGAGATAACTCGCGATCGTGTCAGCTAAGTCGGCTGGTACGTATCGATCGCATTCGCATGTAAGCCGGTTGCAGTTGCAAATCCATTATGATTGGGCTGTTCCGGCGCGCAGCACTCCACGGCAGCATAACGACTCCGCGGGACGCAGGGCGCAGGGTACACACACACAGCAGAGCAAATTAAACAGATTGAAAACAATACTCATACTCATGTCAGGAGCCGTACAAATAACATTATATGGCATCAAAGACAGAATTGAGTAAAAATAAACAAGAAATTTTGGTGACATCAATCCAATACCAGTGTTACAGGCTTGGTGCTTAGTTAATACCTAACTGTTTCGAATCAATAGCAGTTACAATAATAATAAAAAATTGCTAATTTACCTGTAATAATTACTGAATTATCGTCTCTTCAAAAGCAAAACAAAACTAGCAAAAAAATTGCTTCCAAGTTTCTGTATTTCTTTGGAATGTGCATCCATTACCGAGCCTGAGACCCTGACAAAATACGCTGGAGTCTGGATAAGCGCTTGGTGTAATATGATATGCCGGGTTCTTAGTAAAGTTTCCAATAGTCTCGTCTCCAACAGCCACGATGCCTCGCTACGAGTGTGTTCCGCGCGAGTGGGTCGCGTCGCGACGTGCCGCGAGGCTCGCGACTCGCGAGTCCCGGTATCGCGCGCTAATGTGTGTAAGTGACGACATTAAAAGGGAGTTAGCTCGTAATGAAGTATCCAATTGTCGCGACTTCAAACGGATCCGCGGCCTTGTACGCGCACAATGCGAGCTATTTGTAATATCGCCGAGTTCACAGTCAGGGGTGTTTTCTGTTGGTGTATTTTCCATTGTAATTCTATGCCTTACTTACGTTACGCATCACTAGACACGTCGATCGGGCCTTAATTTTGTAACAATGCGCCTTTCTAATACAGTCAGAGTTATGAATTTCAATTCAGGTTAGCAAACATTAATTTCTCAGCTAGATTCTCACGTAGGTAGACTCGGAACCTTATTGGGAGTGAAAACAGACATCGACAAACGGTAACAGTTGAAAATTATAAATTGATCATGAAATGTAAGGCCGTGGTTAATATTAAATGCCTTCAGGTCGGTTACGGTCCAAGAGTAATTCGTTGTGATAATGATTACGGGAATCTGCAATTCTTCAAGGTCCAAGAATTCGAAATCAATTGTTTTGAAAATCTTTGACTAAGGATGATGCTGCGGGCGGTAACTTGTGTTCGTAACTAACTCTTAGTTTCTCGTTAGCTCTTATTACACGTAATATTTGTAACGTAATTTGGCGTTCACAGCGAAATACCCTCGCGTTAATCGCTTGATGTAAATTGTAATTAATAATGTTCTCGCGAGCTCGCGAACAATGGCGCCGGGCTGCGGCAGTTAGAGCTCACTTCAGTTAATTATTTTAAGTGACTTTGTTTGACATTAGAGTGTTATCGAATAACGAGCTGTGGAGAGGACGAGAGGGGGAGAGAGGAGATGGGGGTGGAGGTGCGAGCAACCGCCGTGAGAAAAACTTGTAGACGTCTTACGAAAGCTGCTGCCTTCGGCAATGCAATGAAAAAATCATGGTCAACTTAAAGCCATAACTAAAAAACAATTGTGATTACGGCATACTGTTCCAAAGTAACGGTCTGTCGTGTGTCGTGCGCGCCGTGCGAGCGCTGCGCCGCGCAGCTCACAAAGCCCCGCGCTCTTTGTGCCTCTAATCTCGCAACAATCGCGCAAAGCTGCTGCCAAAATAGACTTACGATAAATAAATAGAGCGCATCAAGTGACGTGGAGTGATTTGTAAAAAGAGCGTTTAGTTCGGCTCGGCTGAGCGGGGCGACCCTGGGCCTCCCCACACCGTTCAACTCTAGCCCTTACCCCGCGGGGTTAGACTGCAGTTTCGCGTGTGGCGGGGTGTAATTAGTCTGGTTGTGGAGTGTTCTCAGGGATGTAATGCGCTATTATCCGTGGCTGTCTGGGCGCCGTCAATCACGTCATATTGAATTCAGAATTCAAAATGCAGGTCGATCAATGTGCACTTAACATTTCTCACACAAAGTCACTTGTGTTCCGCAGTATCAGAAGAAGTGCTAACAACGTGTCGCGACGCGTCGGCTTGAGCTTGAAAAGGACTAATAGTACTTTTGTTTGACCATTTTAAATGTCAAAGTTTAGTGATATTTTACATACGTTAATACCCGTATTTGTCAGCGAATAACAATGTAAAAAGTATCCGTGAGTCCGCGCAGACGCGCTCCGGTGGGAACCCTCTCGGCGCGCGCGCAGTCCCGCCGCCCCGCGTAACTGTTGCGCAGCCGGGCCGCGCATAACGCGACTTAGCGCTAAGCCGAGCAGATAACTGACATTTAATGTAATGCCGTTACAATTTAATTTATTTACATAGTCCCATTGTGCCGCTTGTAGAGCTGAGCGCCCTGCGAATGTTAGTTTAGTTGCCCTTTTTTACTTCGCAATCGTTAAACAAATAATAAAGTTAAGGAGCTTGAAAGGACCCCAAATAATACTTATTCTACTTTTAAATCTCTTCCTATTTCAAAATTGTAGCTTGTAAAATAAACTTTTTCTATTAGTAAATAGTGACGTTCTATTACTTACAAGTGAATTTACGATACAGTAATTGAAATCCATTCACACGTCTTGGTGCGCTGCACAGGCGCTTCACAAGCAATTGCTCATAAAAAGCCTCGCATCAAAATAATTATATCTTTAACCAGTTTTAAATAAGATAAAGGCATGTACAGTCACCAGCAATAATATAGGATTATGGACAGCGCTGCAAAAACATCTGATCACGGTAGAAGGCAAAAGTATATGACGACACTCGACGGCATAAAGATCTAATGGGTTGCGGCCGGAATATATATCGTTCTTGGTTTAGGGCATAAATATCGGACACTGAGTCGCTTAAAAATATCTGATACTAAACAAAATCAAAATTATGTGACTCGTCACCAGCATAAATATGTATTCACTTTGGAAGCAAAAACATCAAATCACACAGACCGCATAAATATCTCACATGTTACAAAATCAAAAATATGTCATCAATCAGCAAACATGAACTTAATTCACTAGTATTACGAAACTAATTTGAATGCAGCGATCTGACGCTTCTTGAAAACAGTGCATACTTGTCACTACGTATATCTATCTCACGTTTCTCAGCTTTTAAAATAAGAACAGTATTTTATGCTTGAAGTTTTTTTTATTAGTGGTTGAACTCCTTGGTAAAGTATATGGAAAAAATAATACGTCAACAGGGTATGTCACATTAGAAACGAAGAACTGAATCTGTTGGATTTAGATAAAACAAAACATGAGACAGACATATACAGTGACAAGTACGCACTGTTTTCGAGAAGCGTCAGATCGCTGCATTCAAATTAGATTCGTAATACTACTGAATTAAGTTCATATTTGCTGATTGATCACATATTTTTGATTTCGTCAAGTATCAAATATTTTTAAGCGACTCGGTGTCCGATACTTATGCCGTTACCCGAGAACGATATTAACGCCGGCCGCAGCCCATCAGATCTTATTGCCGTCGAGTGTCGTTATATATTTTTGCCTTCTACCATGATCAGATATTTTTGCAGTGCTGTCCATAATCATATATTATTGCTGGTGACTGTACATGGTCAAAACTCTAGTGTTTTATAGCGCGTGTATTTGATACAACCATAATTTTTTTTTTAAGGGTAGTTAATAGTGACATAACTGGGACTCCTTACAAATTCACAATCCACAAATTTCAACACTACACTGACACGTAGTACCTACCTACTATATTCTTGTATTCGCCAATCAAACTTTCTTCGCAGATCACGTGGAGCTTAAAACTGAAAGCGGCGTGCATTCGCCGTCGGACTCCGAGCACGAACCTGAGCACGAGCACGAGCATGATCACGAGCACGATCACGAGCACGAGATTGAGCACGAGCATGAACGCGAGCACGAGCTGGAGCAGGAGGCGGCGCGGGAGCCGCTGGACGCGCTGGACGCGCTGGACGCCGGCCGCCCGAGGAAGGTAACTTGCTACTAACGCTGAATTTACGCAACAAATTGTAACAGCATTAATGTGACGCTGACTATGACTGCAGTCCAGGTCCCTATTTCACCAACTCTACAAATGTCAGTTTTCAATGACAATTCGGTCTCGGTTGCTGACTTGAAGACCTCTTGTTTTAGCGCGCTTCATATTGGCGAAAAAATCTAGTTCGAATTGTCATTGTTAACTGACAATTGTAAAGTTGGTGAAATAGGGGCCTGCTGCTTGCAACCGCCATCTTGCTCATGATGCAAGATCAGTTTGAAGTTAGTAGCGATTGTCACATCAACAGACACTCCGTACGAAACCTTAATGCAAATCTGGTTTCGAATCAAATAATTTAGCTCCTCGAACCGAATTTGAGACACTCATCACCTAATTATTGATTATTATTATTATTGTGTATTTGTCGATGACTGTCTGTAATCAAAACTTGCAAGTTAAATTTGACTCACTTCCAGTGATTGGGTCTCCTTGGAATTTTGTATGGTTGTGTAATTTGGATGACAATACAAGTACAGACAGCAAAAATACTAGTTTTTTTAACAATCTTTTGGAATTCGGGTCCATACTGAGCGATCCGCCTTGGGCAGAAGAAATTTTGGTGCCAAATAACGTAATGATACATTATTAAAAGCCTATATTTCAAAAACTTTTACCAATGTCAGTTTCCATTGACAAATTCAGTGTAAATTGCTGACTTGGAGAGGTCTTGCTTTAGTGCGCTTCATATTGGCAGTGAAATGTAGATCGAATTGTCATATTGTGAACTGACATGTAACGTTGTGGTGAGATAGGGGCCAGGTGTTGATTACCCTGCGTGGGTCCAGCTAGCGCAGTGTTTTTGCCCCGTTGGTGTTGTTGTATGGCGGGGGCTGTATGCGAGCGTGTCAGCAGGTGCGCCGCAGCCGGACCACCTTCACCACGTACCAGCTGCACGAGCTGGAGCGCGCGTTCGACGCCACGCAGTACCCCGACGTGTTCACGCGCGAGGAGCTGGCGCTGCGGCTGGAGCTGAGCGAGGCGCGCGTGCAGGTACACGCACACACACACACACACAGATAAACATTATCTACCTGTATTTGTTTTAGTGGACTTCACTATTATTGTCCAGATGGCCACCATAGCGGCCTCGTAAACATGATTTTACGCAATATGGCTCGTGAAAAATCTGTGTAGGTCTAGAATTGGTACCTGTAATAGGTATTATACTCGTACAAGTTGTCCCGAAAAGCGACGCCAAACCCTGTGAAGCTTGATAGAGCAGCCCATGAGTTTCTGATTAAGCAATTTTAGCTTAAGAGCAGCTCTATCAATCTTCCATCAAGCCATGGCGTTGGCTTTTGAAGCCAGCCTGCATGCAATCCTGTCAATTCAGCAGCTTCGCGTCCTAGTCACCTCAGCCAGCACCGAGCACTAGCATTATAGTGGCTCTCGCGGCGACGCCTGGCGCCCGGCGCCCAGCATGATAATTAGCATTAGCGCCATTCTGAGAGCACAATGCACGCAGATTGGCTCTCCGCAATCCGCAACGGGCCACAAGAACCTACGCTGAGATAGTTCTCGGCTCACTAGTTTCCCTCCGTATTGATTAAGGTGTATCTTTAAAGACTCATTGACTAAATGCAATCAGTGTTACGAGTAACTATCTGTTTTAAGTATACATTTCTCAAAAACTTCTCGATATGTAAATCGTCTGAAAATTAAAACGTTCGCATACAATGTGATTTACAAAGCTTGCCTACCCACTCGGTAGAGTATCTGGAAATTTACTTTATTATCAGTAAAATTAGAAGACGATAAAAATAAACGCATTTTATAAACTGACCAACGACGGCAACCAATCGATCTAGACCAAGCCCAGCCAAGTGTGCAAAGCAGAACGGTGACACCAGTTGGCCATATAATATAAGTAATCAGTTCACTAAAAAGTAAACTGCAAAAAATTCTAACAATATCTACTTACAAATAAAATCAACAAACTTAGCCTCTGTTGGACTGTTTGTTTTGACCTTAGCAGATAGATAACTATGGCCAGGCGATCCATTATGGAGTCCTCGCGCGTTCATCATGCACCATACTCCCCGTCGAGCCTCGCGGAGAAGGATTAGCATTTAGGCCACGCGCTCCGCGACGACTGCCCAATGACTGTGAAGAGTGGACGGAGGCAGCGCAGCTCGTAATGCCTACTCGGAGTAAGAGGCAATAATTATATTCGAGCCGCGGGGGGCTCTAATAGAGCCTTCTATTTAGTAAAGAACTAAATTGTTTGCTGCTTAACTATGGCTAGTTCTGGAAGCTTTTTGCTTTGAAGTGACTCTCCCCAAAAAGACTTACAGCCATATTATATCATAGAGTTTATTTTATTGTGGTTTATTAGAATGGGCTACAATAATGCATTAACAATTCTTATTTTCTTGTAAATTGTGTGAAAGTTCCAGACATTATTAAATGAAATCGTGTGTCACGGGCACTTGAGTCCCTCGGCCTCTCGGCTCGAGGGCGCGGCGCGGCTCAATACGCGGGACTTATTTTTAATCTGTAAATGATGAACTCTCGAGGCGCGCGCGCTGATCCACCGAGTGGCGCCATCTGTCGCCGCTCGTTAGCGCGTTTGTCTCGGCATAATGACGCTAATTACTGTGTGCTATTACGAGAGAGTTCCAAAGAATAGTCTGCAATCTTCAGGTTCTTTCATTTCACTTTGACAGACAAGCATTTCACAGAACTCGGTTGGTGAACTATACTCACCGGCAAAATTTAATAAAGTACCTATTTTATAGCCCCTACAGACTCATGATGAGAGGTCTCGACGTGAAGGTCTGTATTTTATGGTATGTTTCATCTATGTTCTCGTCGCCCGTTAAAGTGTTCCAAAAAATTAAAATCGATCGGAGAAAAACGCGAGCGTTAGAACGAGAACACATGAAACTCGTAACATTATTACTTCTCGGCGGTTCATGGGACTGTAGGCGCTATTAAAGTTGTTGGTATAGATACGACACGAACTCAGGCCTTGATTGCATTAGTAGCCGCAAACCAGGCCAGTTAATGGCGGTCAGGCCGCAAGTTGCCGACGCAAATTGCTCTAATCCACTCGATCGGAGCCGCCCACATCGGCTCAACGCCGCCAGAGAGAACAGCGCTCTGTCTAGTGGTTATAAGGTGTCGTTTACAGCGCGCGGGATGGACGGGAACATTTAGGAGCGCGAGAATGGACTTGGAGTAGCGTGGAGTGGACGCGAGTGGAGTGAAGAGCGATCCGGCGGCGTCGCGCGCGTCGCGTGCCCGCTAATTGCGCGTCGAGAGCGTGTAATTGATTCCAGTTTCCACGTCAGTGCGCCGCCGATTGAGCGATACATTTAATTTGAAGCACTTTTCAATAAAGCACGAACTGCCCTCGCTTTTGTTGCGCGAGTCCATTGTTTGGAATAGATCCGCCGCTGTCGGCGAAACAAATTAAATTTTTGAGTTTAATGTTGACGCGCTAAGAATAAAGACCTGGCTCCAGCAAAAATTCAACGTTGAGTTGCATAGCTGAGAGCGTAAATGCACAGTTGTGTACAAATGAGTTGGAGTGCCACCAAATGACTCCGGAGCCCCGTCGCGCCGCGCCGCTAATCGCCGCCATTAGCCGCGGGAATTATGAAATTACACCACTTTTTCTCACAATGTCTTTTATTAGCGCAATGCGGCTCGACTAGCTCAATTTGTTTCTATTCTCATCCGCGCGCCAACCGAAACTGCACCTTGCGCTGTGACGTCACGGTCAGAAACGAACCGCAGGAGAGGCGGTGTGGAAACCACGTATGCGTAATTGCTTTTCATTACGGGTCCATTGTAGTCGCAGGAGGGGGGAGGGGGCTGGTGGTGGCGGTGAGGGGGGGGGGTTGCCAATTGCCGACAGTTACACAATAAAAGAATTAAAAGTGAGCCGCGAGCATTGTCCGCGATGCAGATTGCGCGATTCAGGACGAGGCGCTCGTTTTGCACTGAATTGATTAACTGCTAAGCTTCGGTTGCTTACGCTCAGCTGACTTTGGCTGTGACAATTATTGTGATAATAAGGACCTGGACGCATATGCACTATCAAATGAACGCTGCACTTTGATGCACGGTTACCGTTGCATAAATCAAAGCAGAGAAGCTAAACACTCATTAAAACTCTACTCCATCTCCACTTCTAATAATCTGTTTGGTAGTAACTTTACATTCAATAATACATTGAAACAATTGCTATTGCTACTGCATTAACTGCGTGTTCAAATATTTAAGTAGCCCACTGCACAAATAATTATTGCACTATATGCTACAACCAATAGTCTTGCTTAGTGAGGCCCTGCGCACCGAACTTCGCGTGCTACATCACGCGTTGCAGGCTGTGTTCCATGTTGCTACAGCTTGTGTTTGTTACAGGTTTGGTTCCAGAACCGGCGCGCAAAGTGGCGCAAGCGCGAGAAGGCGCTCGGCCGCGAGCATGCGCCTTTCCTGCACCACGAGCACGGTGAGTGCCTGCCTGGCGTAAGTGCCTCGGTTATACCTCATTTGAAACCGGCCAAGACTCAGTGTACGGTTCCTTTTCTTGAGAAGCACAGTTTTTCGGCAATAAACCAAAAACGATATCTATATTCGATATGTTGAAAGTAATTTTCAATAAAAATTATATTTACTAGTTGTTGCCCGCGACTCCGTCCGCGTAGAATTCGTTTATTGCTATACCGCGGATATATTCAGTTCTGTATATCAATTAACTGTCCATTATCCCATGCGTTTAGGTCTTTTTAATTTGGGAAGCCATTGTCAGGAATGACGGCTTAGGAGCCTAGATATTATTTTTGGATTATTTTCATTGAAGGGGCGCTACGCCCACTGATAAATCTGCTTACTGCAACGTAATGATTTACTTTTTCTTACTTACGTATCGTATGGTCGTATAGAATTTATTCTAGAGTAAATAAATATATTCATTTCAATTCCAATATCCAGAAGGAAATGTTTTGAAAATTGTGCGCTTCTTGTTACGGTGGGGGGGGGGGGGGGGGGGGTTTAGAACCCAAACTTTCGCTCCCCCCTCCCACTTTGCTAGCTGCAGCGCAGTAGTTTGATACTTATCAATGTCATGCCTTGGAGTAAGCGTTGTGTATTTGTAAATACATCTTGTTGCAGGGGTGCCTCACCTCCCTAACCCCCTCTTTTCTTCCGGCGGCGTAGTGCTTTGCTACTTATCAATGGCTTGGAGGAAAGAGTAGTATAAGCCTCCTCCTCTTTTCTTCCGGGGGCGTAATGGTTCGCTACATCAATGGCTTGGAGAAAAGGGTAGTGTGTGTGTACTTTTTATGGCGGGGGGCTGCGCCCCCCGAGCTCCCCCTCTTTGATTCCAGTGGCGTAGTGGTTCGCTACTTATCAATGGCTTGGAAGAATGAATAGTATTTGTGTTATTTTTATGGCGAGGGGCTTCGCCCTCCGATCCCCCCCTCTTTCCTTCCGGTGGCGTAGTGGTTCGCTACTTATCAGTGACTTGGAGGAAAGAGTACTGTATGTGTGCTTTTTATGACGGGGGGCTGCGCCCACCGAGCCGCCGTCTTTTCTTCCGGCGTCGTAGTGGTCCGCTACTTATCAATGGCTTGGAGGAAAGAGTACTGTATATGTGCTTTTTATGACGGGGGGGCTGCGCCCACCGAGCCGCCGTCTTTTCTTCCGCGGCGTAGTGGTCCGCTACTTATCAATGGCTTGGAGGAAAGAGTAGTTTATGTGTACTTTTTATGGCGGGTGGCTGCGCCCCCCGAGCCCCCCTCTTTTCTTCCGGCGTCGTAGTGGTCCGCTACTTATCAATGGCTTGGAGGAAAGAGTAGTGTGTGTGTGTGTTTTTTATGGCGGGGGGCTGCGCCCCCCGAGCCCCCCCTCTTTACTTCCGGCGGCGTAGTGGTTCGCTACTTATCAATGGCATGGAGGAAAGAGTACTTTGTGTGTGCTTTTTATGGCGGGGGGCTGTGCCCCCGAGCCCGCCCTCTTTTCTCCCGGCGGTGTAGTGGTTCGCTACTTATCAATGGCTTGGAAGAATGAGTAGATTTTGTGTTATTTTTATGGCGCGGGGCTTTGCTACCCGATCCCCCCCTCTTTACTTCCGGCGGCGTAGTGGTTCGCTACTTATCAATGGCTTGGAGGAAAGAGTACTGTATATGTGCTTTTTATGACGGGGGGGCTGCGCCCACCGAGCCGCCGTCTTTTCTTCCGGCGGCGTAGTGGTCCGCTACTTATCAATGGCTTGGAGGAAAGAGTAGTTTATGTGTACTTTTTATGGCGGGTGGCTGCGCCCCCCGAGCCCCCCTCTTTTCTTCCGGCGTCGTAGTGGTCCGCTACTTATCAATGGCTTGGAGGAAAGAGTAGTGTGTGTGTGTTTTTTATGGCGGGGGGCTGCGCCCCCCGAGCCCCCCCTCTTTACATCCGGCGGCGTAGTGGTTCGCTACTTATCAATGGCTTGGAGGAAAGAGTACTTTGTGTGTGCTTTTTATGGCGGGGGGCTGTGCCCCCGAGCCCGCCCTCTTTTCTCCCGGCGGTGTAGTGGTTCGCTACTTATCAATGGCTTGGAAGAATGAGTAGATTTTGTGTTATTTTTATGGCGGGGGGCTTTGCTACCCGATCCCCCTCTCTTTCCGTCCGGTGGCGTAGTGGTTCGCTACTTATCAATGGCTTGGAGGAAAGAGTACTGTATGTGTGCTTTTTATGACGGGGGGCTGCGCCCACCGAGCCGCCGTCTTTTCTTCCGGCGGCGTAGTGGTCCGCTACTTATCAATGGCTTGGAAGAAAGAGTGGTGTATGTGTACTTTTTATGGCGGGTGGCTGCGCCCCCCGAGCCCCCCTCTTTTCTTCCGGCGTCGTAGTGGTTCGCTACTTATCAATGGCTTGGAGAAAAGAGTAGTGTGTGTATGTGTTTTTTATGGCGGGGGGCTGCGCCCCCCGAGCCCCCCCTCTTTACTTCCGGCGGCGTAGTGGTTCGCTACTTATCAATGGCATGGAAGAAAGAGTACTTTGTGTGTGCTTTTTATGGCGGGGGGCTGTGCCCCCGAGCCCGCCCTCTTTTCTCCCGGCGGTGTAGTGGTTCGCTATTTATCAATGGCTTGGAGAAAAGAGTAGTGTATTGTTTGTGTTATTTTTCTATCGTATGAATATTCTGGAGGCAATACCTTTGTGCACTTCTTGTTGCGGGGGACTGCCTGAAAGAGGGCCCCGGCAGTACAGAAATAAACAGTAACGAAAATAAAATGTATTTAGTTTGTTGTAATGATCCTTTACCTGATTAAAAAGGCACTTTTTTCTGTAATAAAATCCCCGCTATTTTTGTTCCTCCCACACACATAACGATAGTGAGGTACTATTAGTGAACACCAAAGAGTTTACAAATAATAATATTATATTACGCTGTTTTACTTAACTCTTTCTTTCTTCACAGTCATTAAAAATAGCTAAAAATCCATTTAAAAGTAATTCAGTGGAAAACACTGGATCATTTTCGCTGTAGAACCGTTTCACTGCAAAATGTATTATTGACAAATAATACATCCGACAAAGAAATCAATATGAAATGTATTGAGAAAAGGTTCCACAGAAGTGCACGAACCGAATCGTATGTTGATAGTATGACTGTGGAACCGAATCACTGCAAATGTCATACTGACATACCATACATCTGCCGAAGAAATCATTATGAATTTTATTGTGAAAAGGTTCCTAGGGGGTATGCGATTCCATTTTCTCGAATTATCGTTATCCCGCGGGAATTTTGCAGTTTTCCAGGATAAAAAGTAGCCTATACTATTCCTCGGTGTTCAAGCTATCTTCTTGGCAAATTTCACCATGATCGGAATAGCGGTTTTTGCGTGAAGAGGTAAAAAAACAGACAGACAGAGAGACAGAGTTACTTTCGTTTATAATATAATATTAGTTAGAATTAGTTCGGGTAAGTTTTAAATAGTCATCTGAGAGACCATAATTGTCAAAACTATAATAGTTAACCCAAGTTTCCGCGAAATCAACAAAGATTCATCCAAAACTGTCCCGATAAAATTATTTAAATTGACGTAACTTTTTTATTTGTTAACCGATTTCAATGAAATAAACACTAAATGTTAATCCAAGGAAAGGACAATACATCAGTGAAAACCGCATCCTTGTAGGTTAAACCGTTACTGAGATTAGCGTGAACAAACGCACAGACAAACAGACAAACAGAAAAGAATTCTAAAAACCGTTATTTTGGGTTCTAATGCGTTAATAAATAGCCCTAGTAGCAGTTTTACTCAAATATTTTTAATGTACAGACACCGACCTGCTACAGATTTATTATATGAATATATAGAAGATATATAGATTATAGATATATAGATAATAGATATATAGTAGAAGATAGATTAAGCTTTACCGTTGTAATTTTTTCATGTTTACGATTTATTATTTCCGAAAATATTCACTTAATCAAAAAAAAATGCCTCGAAATCTTAAAGTGTTTTAAATAACTGTCGAAATTATGTGCCAAACGTTGATGTTTGCTAAAAACATTTCTTGTCAGCTTCTGTTACATGTGTGGAATGTATGGGGTACTTATTTTAGTTATATAACTACCAAGTTTAGTAGTGGACTGGTCGTCGCGTCTAGAGCCGTTATTACACACAGCTCTATAATTATGGCAACTAATAAGTACATTTATTCGTAACACATTCACACTTAATTATTGTTTGTGTCCGATTTCTACTTAAATGATTCAATATCTGTTTCGGTGTAGCCATTGTCCCCGCGATGTAATCAGCGGCCCGTTAGCCCCGCGGTGACCCCCCGCCCCGCCCCGCCGCGCCCCGCCCGCGCGCGGTGTGTGTAATTAGAACAGACGCGTTGCTGATCGGCGATAGCGGTAAACGGCATTTAATGACGCGGCGATTGCCGCTGTTAGGGCGTCATTACCGGACACGTTTTATGTTGTATTTTAACTAGCTTATTGCGCGTAATTACATATCGTCAGATTGTGTCACAAGAAAACTATAAATCAAGATAGGTTTGTTTGAGTCAGATTTGAACCGAATACAAGCAAATGGGATAGGCATTTTTTTGGCACACAAATTATTTGGATCGCACCCCAAAATTAGAACGAGCTCAATAATTTGGGCTCTAACCACATTGTTATTGTGTCGATACGCAAATGACAATTCATTATCACAAATATATCATTACCGAGCTTCATTACCGCTCGTTCCTAAAGGTTTGGATGGTGTACATTACGCGTGCGACCGGGGGGAGGGTTGTCGATGTTAGTGTCTGAGCGGCGTTGTATGGCGTGCGTTGGTGTCAGCTGGCGTCGTTGCGGCGGGCGTCGTTAATGCGCGTATAATGGCGCGGTAACGACATCGACAATTTGCCGTGATTGATGTGGCGCCTGGTGGCCCCACGGCGCGGCTGCCGTGGACAACTACAGTTACTGAGCACTTAGAAAAGGATTCGGGTTCGGCTGATTTCGTATTGACACCTCTTTCTTTTATGTAAGAAGCGACGTTAACAACCGAAGTTGAAATTCCGAGTTCTAATCTGAATGCTCACACACTGTACACTCAGTAGATAGCTCCAATATCTTCTACATGATTTGGCTAATGTGGCTGACACTAGCCCTAGTGGACTTTTGTCCTACATATACGTTTTTTCAAATTCAAATTTAAATTCAATTTGTTTGTTTGTAAATAAGTTACGTTAACGTTAGCAACTAAGTACATGGTTTCGATAGAACATCGTCAGAATCTACTTACAAGGTATGTACGTATGTACTACTTAGGGTTTTAGATTTTGCTTTGAACAATTAGGTCCATTCATCCGGTGATGGGACATCAATAAAATGGTTTTGTGCAGATCATTGTTCATTTTCCCTAAATAAAAATAAAAAAATCAACGGAAACGGTTCACGCACTATTTTACCCCACGCCTCACAAAGTGACAGCATAATATATATTAATAATATCCGGAAGCCATATTATTATTCGCGTATTGTTGTGAAACACTTGAGGCATTTGTAAATATCGTTCGAAAGGGAAGTGTCTCGAGTGCTGCGGCGCGATGGAGCCCCTACTCCGCACGCCACACGCTGTATTGTCAATATAAGCCCTGTAAGCATCTTCGCTGAATTCTCGCGACAAATCATTTCTCACGTAAGCTGGCAACTTTTCAGACCGCAAAGGAAATAACACAGGCTTTTCTGCTTGTTATTTAATAGGCACCGCAGTAATGGGCTTATAATTTTGTTTCTGATACGATTTGCGCCAGAAGTTCGGCGCCGGCACCCTTCGTTCGTGTTTAAACAGAATGCGTTACCGATGTCTCGAGCTGATAACCGGCTCAATAACAAGCGCTTTGTTGTGTGGTGCGGTGATAGTGGCTGCGAGCCGACAGGTGGCGCGGCCGGCGCCCACGGCCCGTCAGCTGGCGCTTATCAGGGCAACTCTCTATCAGCGGCGGGAAACGTGGACTTTCTCTATCGGTACTTCGTGTGAACGCACAGCTTTCCCAGCTGTCGGTCTGTGAAGTGATGTGAGGAGACAATGTGTGATTCAGGAAACAGAAGTTCTATCGGTTTTATCGCGTACCTACTGGCATTGTGTGTTTCGTTGATAAACGCAGCATGAAGTGCAAATATAGCGCTTTTAATTGCGTCCTAGCCATTAGATTATCTCTATCTTACTCTTCTAAACAGCATTGTATAATATGTATTAATACAGCTGTATTAATCACTCTCTGATTGTTTGGTTCGTTTGCAGCAGTGAGCGACTGGAGTGGCGTGGGCGTGGGTGGCGTGGGCGTGGGCGGCGTGGGCGTGGGCGTGGGCGTGGGCGGCGAGTGGTGGGCGCTGGGGCTGGGCGCGCTCGGCGTGCCGCCGCTGTGGCCCGCCGAGCCCAGCGCCTTCCGCGCGCTACTGCACAGGTACTCGCCCCGGTAAACATGACACCTCCATCGAAACAGCGACTGCTAACTTGGTAGCCGTTTTTACAGATCATTTTCAGATTTTGACGACCGAATGGCCTAGTGGTTAGCGACCCTGACTATGAAGCTTGAGGTTCCGGGTTAGAATCCCGGTCAGGGCAGATGTTCGGTTCGAAGGACCAAAAAATGTAGCGGTGTAAGTGGCTACACTATAGTGATATTGATAAGTAAATGATAAATGATATACGATGATAATTGATTTAGGGCGGCAAATTATATGTAAACGACCGCGCTAATTGAATGCGTTTATTGCACTAAAAAACATGATAACTAAATACATTCACATGACCTACATTGCGGTAATGCTCATAATATTGCTTACGTACGGTTCACCGTACATCTAGGATGAATACGAATGTTTGTTCTCGGGTCTTGGATGTTTAATATGTATATAAGTATGTATTTATCTATATAAGTATGTTTATCCGTTGTCTAGTACCCATAGTACAGGCTTTGCCTAGTTTGGGACTAGTTCAATTGGTGTCAATTTGTCCCATGATATTTATTTATTTATTTTATTTATACCTAGGTACCTGAAATAACCTGTAACCTATACTACCTGAAAATACAACTCAAAAATGGAGGAAATACTTGTGGAGTAGTAGAAACCTATGGACCTAATGATTAGAGCATTACACCGAGTTGCACTGATTTCGAGTGGTCTTTTCATATGAGTAGGCAAACGTAAACTTTGAAAAACGGATCACTCGCGTATTAGGCTAGTCTATTTTATCCCGACATTGTTTCGGATTCATTTGTAGGCCTTTCTATGGGAGCGCACGCCTCGGGCCTTGCGAAACGTCAATTTATGTACGAACGAAGGGAAGAGTATGTCGGGCTAAACATGACTTATAATATGTACATATTTGCATGATCCGAATAATTTCACTATGATTGAGTCTCACGGTAGTTTCATATTAAAAGTATGTAGAAAACATGCTTAATTTTTAATTGTAAAAGTAGTGTAACGCTGTCAAAAATAAAGAGAAAGAAAACGTATTTTGATAAGCCTATAAGATAAGTAATATACGGTGAAAAAAAAAATGGTGGGGTAGAAGAGTGGATAATTAAATATAAGCGAGTTCTCAGCCTCTAGAAAGGGGACAAATTGCCGTTCGTAAGTGTATGTATGTATCTGGCCGTCAATTATGTTTGTTTGACTTTAATATGAATTTGAGTAGCATTGATTATGAAGTTTGGTAAGCGGTTTGAACATGAACAGAATTTGTTCTGGAGTTACCGTGACCCAGATCTAAAGGCAGTAGAGAGAGGGCGTCAACGTCTAGCTTCCTAAAGATATCTTATTGTTGTCTAAGAGTCGAATCATGTTTGACGTAAAAGGTTGTCCGCTAGTTCTTGTTTGGGGGCGAGGGCGACCCGCGAGGAGCTATAATTTTGGTAACGTCGTCGCCCT
>OY829527.1:108523-160564 GCA_963691665.1 Clepsis dumicolana
CAGCAAGGTGCACACGTAACGGACGTTCCCCACCCCACACTGTTTTGCCCCGCGCATCCGAGTCACTTGAATTCATGTTATAAATTAATTTTAATCGTAATGTTGTTTTTAAATGTACTGTAATTAGGGATTATCTATAAGTTTGTTACCGTAAGGCCTTGTAATTTTGATCTCAGCGCACTCGGCGAAGTGTTTCTAGTCGTGAGCGAATAGGAAGGCCCTGGCCCCTATTTCACCAGCTCTACAAATGTCAGTTTTCAATGACAATTCGGTGCCAATTGCTTGAAGAGCTTTTGTTTTAGAGCGCTTCATATTGGCAAAGAAATGTAGTTCGAATTGTCAATGTAAACTGACAATTGTAAAGTTGGTGAAATAATACGCACCTGACCACACGATGCGAGTCAAATCGTGCGAGAATTATTATCGGCGGTATCATAATCATGCGCGGTCGCTGCTCGCACGGTTTCCTCCCACCGCGTAACCGGTGTCGAAGTTTTCTGCCGCTCTTTCGTGTCGCACTCGCTGTGTGTGTGTATGTGTACAGTAGCCGTTAGTGTGTGTGTCGACAAGTCGCGTGCCTTACATGACGTCGCTCGGTGACTTAGCGGACTAGAGCGGGTCTCAAAACAAATAATTTCAGATAAATGCAGGATGATAAAGATATCTACAATAATGAGTCAGATTTTAACTGTTTTGATGTATTGATTGAAAGCATTTTATAAGAAGGTACCGTATTTTAAGTTAAACATAACGAAATGACATTCCAGGACGCCAGACATTCCATCAGATCTCATTCTCTAACGTCTAGAAAAATGTTAAATGTCAATAATTTATATTTAATGTACTTATTTGTATCGAGTGAAAGGTTAGGACATTTGTGTTCGTTAGCTGAGAGGGACCTAATGTGAATCATTTGATAAAGATTATATAAATCGGTTAGATTGGATGCTAAGCAGAGAGATATAAGTGTATAGTATACAAATAGTTGTACATAGTGTAAAGCCTAAGGTAGCGTAGCGGTAGCGAGTTGCAATAATGTGGTTTGTGTAGTCTACAATATATCACGTGAGGACTGCACGCCGTTGTTTTATTTTTTACCCTGTCGTTTTTGTGAAATAAACTTAAGTTGATAAGCAAAAACTTAGAAATCGTGATAACACATTATTTAATCCCAAAGAAAATTTTTACACTAATCACACGAATTTGCCCCATTTCTTAATACACACAAAGCAATAATGTTTCTTAAAGTTTCATGCAGTTCTAAATCCTTACGCATTTTTGAGCAGTACGCATACGAGCAATTTTTTTACATCGGTCAGTAGATAATAATACATTTTCAAGTCCATTTATTTGTATAAAAAAGCGAACATAAAAACAGCTTCAATAATAGCTATTGAAGCAAAATGGACTTGACTGTTTTATACACTGTGCCTCCAACAGGAGGTATGAATCTTATCTTACGAGTATCTTAGTAGGTAAGTACGTCACGAATCACACGGTGTGTGATGGTTGCTCAGACAAGTAAGCAATGAAATGAAGGTTTCAATCCGGCACCAGCTGAAGTCCCCGCCCGCAGCAAACTTGAATCCCACTCGCATGTGGCTGCGCGACGTGCCGAGCAGTGGGCTCTCAAATCTAAAATCAATGGTGTTTGCCCCGCGCGGATTACCAACCCAACAAAGAACGCCGAGTGTTTGAAGACAGATTAATTTGGGAAAAATTCGGCGGCGGCGGCTGCAGCGGCGCTTAATTTAATAACTTTCGGCGGAGCTGTTTGCTCAACATTCCGTAATTAAGTTTTGGACCACACGTACTCGTCGATCCGATGAACTGAGGATATTTACTTTGCCGTCTGCGCTCCAGCTGAGCCGAGTTGGTGTGAGTTAGGAACGCGTTTGATCCTGGCGAGGGCTCGTAGAGGTGACACAGGAAATCGTCAAAAAAGGTTTTGTGCAGAAATTTCATCCAATTTTTTGATAAAGACATTAGTAACTACATACGTAGGTACGTACGTGACATACGTGAGTGATCCGTTTATTTCACTATGATTGAGTCTCACGGTAGTTTTATGTTAAAAGAAACATTAGTAACTTTTAATTTCTTAGTATAATGAACGGCAAAAGTACCTTGTTGCTCTACAGCCAGATACAAATTTACATAAATATGTGTGTTATGCGATACGATAAGAAGTAATAGCTACTTTTAACGCTGACTAAATAAATCCAAATTAAGAAAATTAATTAACTTAAGGGTTAGAAGTACAATACAAATCCACGCGGCGAGAGAAGTTTAAAACTTTTTTTTTCAAATAGGGTCACACCACACGGTACGAGTAGAAAAATCACTTTTAGAAACCGTTGGAGGCTCAGTGTCGTCTTAATAATCAAGTTACTTTCCTAACGTACTTGCTGGTGGGCCGCTAACATGCGGCAGCTTAGCCGAACAATACCTCAAGGTCCGGGCGAGCGGCGAGCGGAGCGGGCCGCGGTGTAATATTTAAGTATTGCGCGAACAGCCCCTGTTTGCGCGCCACTCCGCGCCGCAAATTTGATTCCCGCTGAATTGTTTGGCCACTCGACATTATACGCGGGCTTCGACGGTGAATTAAATTTGGTTTTGCGTTTTGTGTTGGGTGCAGGTTCTTATTGCTGACGTAAGTACTCAGACTCTACATTTTGTCTCTGTCTCTGTGCAGTTATGGAGAAGTATCTACCTAGCCGTAAGTAGATAAGCTACTAATTTTACTAAAGTGGGTGGGATTCTTAAAACATAGCAACAGCTAAAGTGAGATTGTTCAATGAATTCCTGAATCTAGATTTCCGATCGGTATCCGCTCATTTTACCGACAAACATTTCACAACCGTATTCTTGCAAATAAATTATTTCTATTTCTATTTCAACTTTTTTTTTTTTCTGAAACTGTAAATATTTCAGGTTTTTTTTTATACGACTATTTGTTTCATTTTAGGACCATCTTGTAGAACCCTATAGGTTAGGTTATTGAAATATTTACAGTTTCAGAAAAAAATACGTCGAAACGTTTGTCGATAAAACATCAGTGAACCTTTCCCATCAGCTTGGTAATAAAAACATAAGTATGTAGTGTATTAAGTTTCATTCCTTGCACAAAAATTTCTACATTCTAATTTTTCAACAGGATATGACTTCGCCACGATACTATAAGTAAGTAGATAATCTTCTGTTAACCGGATGCCTGGATTCAGGAATCCTTATTGACGGCGGCCGCGTCACCCAAGCCGCGGCGGGGCGGGGCGCGCGGCACGCCCGCCCGGCGCCCGCCGCTAATTGGCCGCCACCTGCCGACCGATACCAACTTATCATGTCACGGTGTTGAGGACAGTGGGTCGAGCACGACTTGTAGAATCCTGCGTAACGTTACGGTTATGGTATCGAGATCGAGAAACCTCATACTAAATTTTAGTTCCAAATACGCTCACGGGCGGGCGCTGTTCCAAACGTCATATAAACTCGACAACGTTTGCTATTCGATTTTACGTGACGCAGGATTCGAGAAGTCGTGCTCGACCCTCAGCCGTAAGTTTGATGCCGCTGTCAGTGCTGAGTTAGCCAGGTTGTCAAGGAATGTTAATACTCGGGCAAACATTTAAAGAGTCCAGGTGCAGTATCAAGATTATTAAAAGTTGACAATCGATGGTTAGCAAACGCTTTGTTGTACAGAAGATACAGAAAGATATTCAAGTTACACACTGTGCGATACAAGCATCGCACATTCCACGCGTCAGGTCTATTCATAATTCATTATTTTCTTTATCGCTGTGTTAGCATTAATTGTAATTATATTCAGTTTACGTTTATACGTGCTCCTAGCTGGTACCTTTTATACCTTGGTTATCAATAAAGTCAAACACCATTATCATACTTCAATAATCAGATCAATGCTGTTGTACGTATCCCGTGCACAAACAGTGAGATACAAGAACAAAGGCGGATGGTTAGACGATAATGCAGCGAACTTATTAACGACTTTAAATTAGAGGTAACAAAACCTACTCGTCTAGGTAGATACGAAATAAGCAAGATAACGCAGAGTTAAAGCGCTACCAAGTTTGAAGCCTACAATTTGTATTAAATGAGAATCTAAGTAAGAGTAATCTAGGTAGGTATTTCAATTTCGTATAGTAGCACCAAAATGTAATAAAGGTTTAGGGACTACCGAGTAGGTACCGACGCAACACCACTCGTCGTGTTGTAGCTGAGAGGAGACAGACGGAGAGCAGCCTCTAGGGCGGCCACAGACCTACCGTTTCTGTTTTGTTCCTGAAGAACATTTAAGAACAGAATAGAATCAGGTTTCTTTTTTCTCCTTTCTTCGAACTTCATTTGTTATCTGAGGCAAAAATCTCCCGGTCCGTGTGTGACGATAAGCCACGCCTCTTTCTGACCGGCCAGAGAGTTCTGACCGGCGACGCTCGCCTGGTGCTTGCTGACCGGGCTTACGTGCGTGACGAATACCACAATGTATATTGTACCTATTCTATCTTTCCGATTTCAATTATGTTCTTGACTTTTTAGAGGAGAAAAGAACAGAAACTGTAGGTTTGTGGCGTTAGCGTATCTTTGTATCTTTGCACTACTTCATCGCTTTTCGATTGGACGAGATACACACGTGTACAGCACACGTTTGCACAAAATCAGCAGCTTTTGTGCAAAAAGAACAAAGTGGCTATAATTTTTTTTTTAGCAGAGAAGAAATCGCGCGATAACATGCCCTTTAATCAACGTGTCATTTACTCAGCGTAGTGAAGCATTATATGTATACTTAAAGTTAGCACAAGTAACGTAAAAGTGAAGCAATAATTTTCTCCTTGGCAATAAGTACCCATTAGCAAACATGCAGCTGACAAGTTTGCAGTAAAATAAGCCCCTAATTAAGTCTGCGGAACAAAAGCAGTAACTGAGTAAGGATGCAATCAACCGGCCGGTGCTAAACAAACGAATCGCGGTCGCGCGGACAATGCCTGTCGCGCGCACTCCGCGCCAGTCGCGCCAGTCACGCTACAACCACGACAAGCTCTTTATTTTATAAACATCATTAAGGCTGGTTAAGACTGAAATTGGATCGGTTTGGCTTTGTCTCAGAATACAGAATAAACCAGAACCCGCGGCCGCGCCTAAAACTGAAGCCTCCAATACCAACCAATACACACTTCCTTAGTTTCGTTTCGCATTAAATATGCTTTCTTATGTCGTTCCTACACGCAGAAATGCCTTTGGGGCTTATGAAAAATCAGAATAGGATTACATTTCAAGTGACTTTACTTATTTTTTTCGGACACAGTGAACGCGGCTTCTGTTTGCTTCTGGTTTGTTCTGTATTCTGAGGGTTTTGTAGTTCAAGGAAGAGATTAGCCTGCGGAGGCATAAGAATAAATCCGCATAAAACCCAGGCTGAAGCAAGTTGCTGGCCTTAATTAATAAAGAAAAGTTTTAATATTTGAAACAAATAGGTATGTAGGTAGAAAAAATTTTCCTAATGGCCAGGCAAAAATCAATTTTATGACAATGTCATAAACATTTTGTCAGGCTATAGGAATATCAAAACACAAAATTCTGTCAAACATGGAGCACTTGCTTCACTAGCTAAGGTTTTTCTTTATTCATACGGGCTGGAGGTGTTTAATATGAGACGATGCCAAATGATAATAAATCCACACGGCAAAGTTATTAGGACAGCAAAAATGTCACATTTAGGAAGGATATTTTTGCAAAACATTGAGCGAGTGACTATTCTGCCGCGCCGCCCCGGGCCGCGGCTTTGTTTGTCTGTCTATCAATGGCGTCGGAAGCAATAAAGGGTTGAGTGACAACTGCGATCGTATTACACTTTTGTTCTGTGCGAATTATTTTAGTTGATATAAGTCCGTAATGAGGCAGACACCGCTTCTGAGCGGTAAGGTCGGACAGTTTTTTTTTTACTTTGGAATGTGTCAACTCCACAGTGGTACGCGATTGGCTGTTGGATTGTAGTAACTCTTCATCATCAGCCTATTTACGTCCCACTGCTGGGCACAGGTCTCCTCTCAGAATGAGAGGGCTTGGGCTATATAGTTCCCACGCGGGCCCAGTGCGGATTGAGAACTTCACACACACCATTGAATTGCTTCGCAGGAGTGTGCAGGTTTCCTCACGATGTTTTTCCTTCACCGAAAAGCTCATGATAAATTACAAATGTAATTTCGCACATAAATTCCGAAAAACTCAGAGGTGCGAGTCGGGGTTTGAACCCATGACCCTCTGCTTGAGAGGCGATAGGTCAAACTACTAGGCTATCACGGCTTCTTCTAAGTAACTCTTAATTTGACTAAAATGAAGCTGTTGCAAACATTTCCCCTGCGAGCCAGCCCCCCCCCCCCTCCCACCCTCGCCCCGCACACTCCGCTCCGGGGCGCGCGTTATTAAGTTTATCCAGCGATTTGCGCCCTCAGCCTCTGCTGTTTGGTGATGTTTTAATCTTGTGTCATTCCTTTATATTACGACCTAATAAAACATTTATTGGAATTTTTGAATTGCGGCGTCGGCGCCGGCGGCGGATTACTGCGGGGGAGTAGTCTGTTAACCAGGAGGGATTCAGAGGAGCGTGTGTACCATCTTGAAGCTAATAAAGTTAATGATATACGCCGACGCAGTTGGCTCAGGAAATTGGTATTTTGTTGTAAAATTAAGTTTCTACTACAGTCAGCGTCAAAAGTAGCTTACCCTGGCTTTGGTACCTTTTGATTTTTTTTTGTTTTCCTTGGTTTTACTCATTTTGTGCTTAAGACCAATTTGCTATCTTTTATTTTCATCTTTCAATTTGTCATCATTGTGTTCAACTGCATGTTCCCACAAATTATAATTGGCACAATACTGCAATGATTTGCGCCTTCGCCCCTCGCCCCGCACCGCGTCTCAATTTGTGCATCCACTCAATTATGCCTCAATCGGGTTAATCAAGACTGGATCGACACTGCGCGCTCTCACGAGGCGCGCCGAAGAAACCCAAAGGACGCATGACTCGCTTCATTTGCATGCGAAAACTTCGGTGGGAATGTAGGCGATTTATTTTGACTTAGTGAAACTTCGATGCGTTTGTAGAAAGTATTGTTATAAGTTGATTGGAGTCACGTTGAGGGCTCTGTGGTCTTTTATCCTTGTTCATTCGAATCTGGATTTGGTGGCGCCATTCGGTGTGCACAGATTTTAATAAAGGCCTTTGTAATTTTCAGAATTAACTTAGTCTGTTGTGTTAATCTTACACCATGTTAAAAAACTGTCAGGTCAAATTTTATGCTGCGTATTAGTTCTATTGACGGACACTGGAGCAGAGGCAAACCAAGATGGAGATGGGGGGACGATTCGGAGCGTTTTTGGCCGGACTGGCGAGACGTGGCCAAAACCAGAGACGAGTGGAAGGAGAAAGGGGAGGCCTTTACCCAGCAGTGGGATACCGTCTAGCCTAAAAAGTTCTATAGTCTTCGTGGATCTCATCACGCGTTGAAAGAAGACCTGTTACAAAAACCAATATTAAAAGGGTATCGTGTGCATCAGGTGTAATTATTGTCGTATTACCCGCTCTGAGTCATTAATCATATAAGTGATTACCAGCATTAGTGCTATCGGTAGCTGACGCGCGCGGCGCGAGGGTTGCGAGGCGGCGGCCGGCGCGCGGCGGGCCGGTACGGTCGCCGGCTGAACTCGTGCCAACCGGGACTCGCTGGAAATAGGCAGAGCAGAGACGCACGCTATGAGCAGTGCCCTAAGCACGACTTGTCGAATCCTGCGTCACGTAAACTCGAATAGTAAACTATAACGAGTTTGTATGACGTTTGGAACAGCGCCCGCCCGTGAGCGTATTTGGAACTAAAATTTAGTATGAGATTTCTCGATCTCGATACGATAACCGTAACGTAACGCAGGATTCGACAAGTCGTGCTTAGGGCACTGAGCCCGTGGGTTACGTTGCGTTGACCGCGTGTTGAACGCGGCGTCAAACGCGCGGCGCGCGTTGGTTTCAGAGTTTCTAGTGTAATTTTTGACACAAGAAAACTTCTTAATTACTATGGGTAAGGCAGCGCCTCTAGCAGCACGCATTGGCAATTTAATATTATTATAGTATTGACACGTTAACGCGTGCGCGATCGAAAAGTTTTGGGTTGGTCTTCGATTACACTAAGTACAGGCACTCCGGATCTAAATCTCGATTTTCATTTGATGACTCCTGGCAGTCCCAGTGTTTAACACCTTAATCCCATAATTTATACCCTGAATGTCACGTACACACACGTATACACTATGCGGGACATTTGTCTCAGTTTTTCGGTTGCTATATTCGCCTCTTTTACTTGTTTCGTTCTAATTGATCTAGTCCTAGCGCTGCTAACACCCAGTGGTCGCGAACTAGAGCAGTAGGTACGAGTACATACCGCTCGCCGCCGACTGTACCCATCGCGATAAGAGCTGGCACAAAATTGATACTCGTGTATAATATATCGTTATGTCGTTTATAATATAATGATCGACTAGCTCCAGATTAGGCGATTAATGAAAGTGTTTTCGTGTTCCGATAGCATGGCGTCATAGTAATAGTGTAATGGATTACTTATATTTGGCAAGTTTTGGGTAACGGTCGGTGAAACCTTACTCTATCTAATTGTGCGTTAGCTCTACTTGATTTGGCAAGTTTTGGGTAACGGTCGGTGAAACTTTGGGGAGGACTCCAATAGAGAGATCTCTCTCCAGGCAGATGTTATGCCTGGGGACCGAAGTCCGAAGGAAGAGAGTTGGAAGTTGTATTTATGCAACCGACTTGAGAAACTTCGTTAGCGCGATGTAGAACAGTGACGTAGAACAGTGACGTCACTTGCGTGTGGCGCTAGGGTCGCTACACCAGCCCCCCTTTTTAGACCGGAGGTCGGTGTGGGAGCGCAGTCTGTGCGTTGTGAGGACGCTTGCAAGGGCCAATTGCGAGGTTTGCTCAGCCTCGTTGGCGAGCGATGAGTTGCTCCGCTGTGCTGGCGGAAACGATGAGTTGTTCCACTGTGCTGGCGGGAGCGATGAGTTGCTCCGCTGTGCTGGCGGAAACGATGAGTTGTTCCGCTGTGCTGGTGGGAGCGATGAGTTGCTGCTAGTCTGGATCCTCGTCGGAGTGCGTAGCAGTGTAGGAGAGGGTTGCCCACTGTAGACACCAGGCATGGAGATATAGCAACATGCTAGTGGTGCACAGTGTGGTAGTCTGGCGTTGCTGTGAGACTGCGTCATTGTCTTGGAAGGTTGCGTTTTTTGTCCAATGTCGAGGGTCACCAGTTTGGGAGGACCGCAATTGAGAGATCTCTCTCCAGGCAGATGTTATGCCTGGGGACCGAAGTCCGAAGGAAGAGAGTTGGAAGTTGTATTTATGCAACCGACTTGAGAAACTTCGTTAGCGCGATGTAGAACAGTGACGTAGAACAGTGACGTCACTCGCGTGTGGCGCTAGGGTCGCTACAAAACCTTACTCTATCTAATTGTGCGTTAGCTCTACTTGATTTGGCAAGTTTTGGGTAACGGTCGGTGAAACCTTACTCTATCTAATTGTGCGTTAGCTCTACTTGATTTGGCAAGTTTTGGGTAACGGTCGGTGAAACCTTACTCTATCTAATTGTGCGTTAGCTCTACTTGATTTCGGAAAAGGCCTTTACCTTTGAACTTGGTCCGCGCGGTCTTGTCATTGATATAGACCGAGGCCATGATTTTTGATCAGACTTTTAATTTTCTACATTTTGTGTTCTCAAGTTTTGTTTGTAATCTTCCCTTTGTATATTTGTTTTTATACCCTTTGGTATAAAAACAAATATACAAATTTATATTCATTTTGTATATAAATTACTGTAGTAATATAATGTCGGCCTCACATTTTGTATGATGTATTAGATCACCTGGTGGTTCCAACGGAAGACCAGCGCTGGCTGCAAGGCCAGCATCACGCTGAGTTGGGACCAGTTATTCTGTGTCTTTTGTCCTTGTTACCTCGTATTAATGTCACGAATAAATGTTTTCTAAATGTTTTCTTTCTTTCTTTCTTACTTTATAGTATAGTACACAGATACAATTAAACACCATCTTTTCCATCTGTCTAATGACTCTTTGTTCTTCTAATAGTGGCACTTCATTACTCTTTACTGAAGGTAGTTAGAAGGTAGTCAGTTTCATAAAATCTTCCCCTGTCAGTTTCTGTAATTTTTGCACCTCCATTTAATACTGGATTGTACAGCAAAAGCACCGATTGCATATCAAAACCATAGTTTTGCTGTCATCATCATCATCATCTCAAGCCTTCCTCGACTAATTTGGTGTGCCTCCTTCAACTTCCTCCATTTCGCTCTGTTCTGGGCTGTCTGCATCCAGTTCTTCTCTGCCACTTTTCGTCGTGTCGTCCTTCCAGCGCATCTGAGGTCTTCCAACCGGTCTCTTATGTTCCCACGGTTCCCATTCCAGTAAATCCCTGCACCACGAGTCTGATTTTCGGGCAATATGACCAGCCCATTGCCATTTCAGCTTGGCTATACGCTTTATAATATCTGAGACTTTGCTTTGTTTTCTCAACCACTTGTTAGTCTTCCGATCTCGTAACGTTACTCCTACCAGCCTACGTTCCATTGCCCTCTGAGTGACTATTAACCTTTGGAGGATAGCTTTCGTTGTCACCCAAGTTTCCGCTCCGTAGGTAAGGACTGGTAAGACGCACTGGTTAAATATACGTGCTTTTTGATGACTGGTGAGGTTCATTTTGAAAGCAAAGTCCAGTTTCGCGAAGGCTGCCCATCCCAGACGTATTCTCCTGCTGATTTCCGTCCCCTGGTTTTCCTTGTCCATCCCAACTTCCTGACCTAAGTAGACATATTTTTCGACATGTTCCAGTGGGGTAGCGTTAACTGTGATTATTGCAGTACTTGCGGCATCTGTTGTCATGACTTTAGTTTTGCTCAGGTTCATTTCCAGTCCTTTAATATAAGCTGCATCGTGCAGTTCATTGATTATAATTTGAAGCTCTTCTGGATCATAAGCAAACAGCACTATGTCATCTGCAAATCTGCAAAACGCATTTGTCTTCCCAGTCGAGATTCTTAAAAATGTCCTCCAATACCAGAGTGAACAGTTTAGGCGAGATTGGGTCTCCCTGCCGGACCCCCCTTCTTATGGTAACATGATTAGAGCACTGAGGAATAGCTACCTTTAAAGTTGCGTTATTGTAAATGCTATTTAAGATGTCTGTGTAGCGATGATCTATCCTGGCATTTTTGAGGGCCTCTGAAACTGCCCATGTTTCTACGCTGTCGAAGGCTTTTTGAAATCTATGAAAGCCATCCACAAAGGTATTTGGTATTCTGTAGACTTTTCAATCAGCACTCTCATAGTCAGAATATGATCTATTGTGCTGTAGCCCTGTCTAAACCCTGGCTTGTTCTTTTCGCTGGTAGAAGTCCATCTTACGTGTGAGGCGGTTAGTTATAACTTTAGAAAAGAGTTTGTAAGTTTGCTCTCGCAGACTTACAAACTCTTTTCTAAAGTTTTGCTGTACATTCCGTATTTTTTGATATGCAATCAGGAAATTTTAGGTTAGAGTTTTTTTTATGTGCCTTTAAATACTAGTACCACAGCTAGTACTAGTACTAGCCATTTCAAATGTAGCGCTAGAACTGCTACGGTTTAATTCGGAGCTGTAATAATGTAGCGCTAGAACTGCTACGGTTCAATTCGGAGCTGTAATAATGTAGCGCTAGAACTGCTACGGTTCAATTCGGAGATGTAATAATGTAGCGCTAGAACTGCTACGGTTCAATTCGGAGCTGTAATAATGTAGCGCTAGAACTGCTACGGTTCAATTCGGAGCTGTAATAATGTAGCGCTAGAACTGCTACAGTTCAATTCGGAGCTGTAATAATGTAGCGCTAGAACTGCTACGGTTCAATTCGGAGCTGTAATAATGTAGCGCTAGAACTGCTACGGTTCAATTCGGAGATGTAATAATGTAGCGCTAGAACTGCTACGGTTCAATTCGGAGCTGTAATAATGTAGCGCTAGAACTGCTACGGTTCAATTCGGAGCTGTAATAATTTAGGGAATAAATATTTTGGGATCTCGTAATAAATTTAACTTGATCAACGAGCTCTACAAACAGTTTGGAAATACTCGAGAGTGGAGTGTCGCCACGTGCGCGTGCGGCGGGAACTACACAGGTGTGGTTCAGTAGGACGGGCACATTACCGACTTAACAGCACCGGTGGCAAACATTGGTACTAATAAGCACTGATGTTGAAACTACATGGTGGTTTGATTATTATGAATATGGTGGCGCCCTCGTTTAAATGCATTGGTAGGGTGGGGGGCGAGGGGTGGCGACCACCTGAAATAATAGTCAGGTGTCAATGTTTGTTTGATAAGGTGCGTCTAGATTATAATTGTTACAATGAAATATCGCAAACAGACTCTGATAATGTGTAATTTTTTGAACTACTACCAAAGGTGGAAAAATGGACCGCCACATAAATGCATAATTAACAGGAAATACTTAGCTAATTATATTAAATGCAATGAAGACTTTCTTTCGTTTTTGAAAACAGTAAATACATTATTCGCACTGATTATAGTGATCAATGATCGCCTAAGATGAAAGTTGCCCTTCCTGTGGCGTTTGCCCCCCGCCCCTTTATTTTGCGTGTTATTTTTACCGTTTTGCAATGACCTTTGACCAGCGCTGTTTGGTGTTTGCCGACCGTACCAGATAGAGACAACATATTTTTAATGAAGTCGATTCGGCCGATAGAGCCCAATAATAATGTTATTAGAGCGCATATTAATAAACGCGGTAATCTGGCGGCGATAAGCGATATTGGAGCACCAGCCGCCGTCTGCGGGTGACGTCACGACAACTGCTTCGCTACCCACGCGCGCCACCTACTGTCTGTCTGTCTACTAACAGCCGTTCCCCAATCTATGTTTTTTTTTTACTGTAGATGTAATTTGCATCCAACGCGGTCCCGCGATCTTTAGCAGGTCGTCGCTCCATCTTGTTGGAGGCCTACCGACAGCTCGTCTCCCGGTTCGCTGTCGCCATTCGAGAACCTTCTGACCCCACCGGCCATCAGTCAGGACCGATCTGAGTGGAGAACGTAACAGTGGCCGAAAAAGAAAATGAAATATTTTATAGTACGCACCGCGTTACTGAGGCACTTCAACCAGCTTGAATTTTGTCACATGGAAAATACTATACTAGCTACTTATAAAAAAAAACCGACGAACTGAGAACCTCCTCCTTTTTATGAAGTCGGTTAAAAATGGCGGTTAAAAACAGGCTATTTTTTTCGGCGATTTTAACGGCGGACTGGATGCTGCGGGCTGCTGCGTGCTCGCCGCGATCTCGCTCCTCCGTTAAAACGCCAAAAAAAAATCGCCGTGTTAAAGGGCCCTTAAGCACGACTGGCTGTGTAAGTGTGTACCAACACTAGGAAAAGGGCGTGTAATGACAATCTAAAAGAGACCGCGTCTCCAAGTGGTTCTTACAGTTTCATATATCACACACGCATACACATATTATAATAGTCAGAGACCCGTGGGTTGATATGTGGGTGACTCCCATTGCCCCAGACTCTCATTACCCGCCCTTCCCCTGCCTCGTCTGTGACAATTAGCAGCTCTCATTACTTAGTCCTCCGCTATGCCCGCTGGCTGAATTGCACAGCTGAGTTGCAGCAGTAAAAAAAGTTTACTGAAACTATTAATGAATAATCGAACTTCAAAACATTTAATTACACATTACTTTTAGCGAGCTAGCTTGCGCTGAAATCGGGGAGAAAATTAGAGGTCAAAGAAAAAATAGTGTTATGCTCGTTCGTAACCCAAGAATCCAATCACTTCTCTGCACACTACTCCGTAACCCATGTTACCTCGTTAGCGATGTTTACCTGCGAACACCCCGCACCCATGTTAAGCCAATCCGCTTGTAATTGCTCCCCCCCCCCTCCCGTGCAGGCCTTACCTCCCCCCGCATGTCCGGCTCGAAGGACCAGCTCGGTTATTTTTAATTCGTTAACGAGACAAATTGATCTCACTCGGAGGATTAACGGAGCAGTTATTAATTCGCTAACGATCCGTTCTAGTTAGGGTTCGTTACGGATCAATGGTGCATTTCAGGTTAGCTGACATTGAAATCATTTATGTGTATGATAATATTATTATTGTGTGTCAGAAACTTTGAACTTATGAAATGTTTACTTTACACTATAGGGAAATACGATACGGAACTATCGTTTACCACCTCTCACCAAATCTTTACTAGTTTAATACCACTGCTTCTGAAACCTCATGCCGATGAAACAATTAGTCAGGTGTACCAATAAAAAGTTTGCCATCATTACATGTTTGTTAAAGATTGTAGTCCTTGTTAGTGTAATTGGCAATCAACGGGTTATCGAGGTTGTGCGGCAGCGAGCAGCGCCCGCGCATTCCGCGATGCTTCGCCTCCTGCCCGCACTGCACCTCCTGGGGGCTGTCGCCGCCTACGGGGACGGTGAGTTACTACAGCTGACTAAAATGATAGTTCAAGAACTAACCAGACGGAACTTAGTATACGTTCGGATAGAGCAGTCAATCATCATGTAATGTTCTTTGACCACTGAGCAGACAAAAGGAGACTGCCAAAAAATTGACAATTGCACAGGGTCTGTTGATTGTGTGTGTTTTTGGGACTTGTATGAGGGTTTTGTTTTGGTATGAGCTTCTAAGAACGAGGAACGTAATAAATTTTGACCTGAGCGCTATATACATGACGTGTGATCGTAGTCTTTAACTTTCCTTGATTGCGAGTATTTTTCAAACTGAACAATTAACTAGTAGGTTGCTACTTTGTTTTGTTTGGTAGGTTTGTTGGCTGTGCTTTTTTTCTATCCATGTTACAATTAGGCATCAGTTTCAATTCAGTTTTTAAAATGACTCCTGTTAAAAGTCGGCTCATATTTTATAACCCCGTTTTCCTTGAAAGGTATACTTACTTATTTACTATGTGTAATCCTTTTGGAACTACATGGCCAAGTTTTCCTCTCCCCAGACCCGCGCATCTCGCACCTGCGGTCGGCGGGCGGGCCGATGCCGGGCACGCTCAGCAGCGTGGGCGACAGCGAGCACGCGCCGCCGGTGTACCGGCCCGGCTCGCAGGCCTACGTGGTGTCGCAGTTCGTGAAGCCCAAGCCGCCGCACCAGTACTGGGAGGAGGAGACCTCGCTCACGCTGGTCCCGGAGAACAAGAACTGCCTGCTGTGCGAGACCATGGACACGGGCGCGTGCCGGGCCATGCCGTCCTGCGTGTACTGCGAGCTGACGGTGACCGCGCTGTGCGAGCGCTCCACGCCGTGCCTGCGCTGCGCTGGTCAGTCTACAAGTCTTTAGTTGCCAACGGTAGAAATCAAAACTGCTTCTTGATCTTAGGCTGGCTGTTGCACAAATTTGAAAATCGACCGCTTATCGGAGCTCATATTATCAAGGTAACGATTGGGATTAGGTAAAAAGTATTTCAATCGAAAATTTACTATGCTATGACGCATCGTTTTCGAGATGCGAACAAAAGAAAACCGAAAACGGGACCTCCTTCGGGCCCCCCCTCCTAGGGCTCCCCCCCGCGAAGTGGAGACTTTTAGTAAGTATGTTTGTCCTCTAACTAGTCCAAAAAGTCCTGAAATCATAGTTTCTGCTTTCGACCTTTCCGTCCAGCATCATTCATTGCCCGCACTACAAGGTTTTATGCTGTCTTATAGTTGAGATATGTGTACGTATGCGTTGCAGTGATCAAGAACCCGTTCTTCAAGTGCATCCCGGGCGAGAAGTACATGGACGAGTGCGACTCCTGCCGCTGCGTGGACGGCCACTCGGGCTGGTGCACCAACCAGTTCTGCGAGTTCCGCGCGCTGCACCTCTACGCCGCCAAGCTGAGCGACGGGGAGTTCTACTAGACGCCGCCTCACGACGCGACACTTAGGGCATCGCCCTGAGCCTCTAGTGTCATTTTTGACACAAGAAACGCAAATACGATGTGATCGTGCGACCGCCAATTGGAACACTTCTTCGAAATCTGTGTGTTTAATCGCACGAAATTCGCACGATCTATAGCGACGATCGCGTAATTGTGTTCGATTAGGACGTCGCCACGCCATAGAGATCCAAATTTAAAAAGTGTAGAAAATGACGTCAACTGAATAAAGATTATTGCACACATAAACTTGGGTTTCACGAAATCGCTCGAGTAGACGTTGGCGTCTACTCGAGCGATTTAGTACTCTTGATATGAAAGACACAACTAGATACTGTAAAGCAGGATAATCGGCATCGTAACTACTTTCTCGACGCAATAAGTAAATATGTACAACGACAATTGACAAAACTTAAAAAAAAAAACCTTTTACAAACCTTCTTATTCTACCTGCGCTTCTGGAAAGTTACTGTGAAATTCTGAACGAGTTGTTTTTGTTGACGATGTTCTGTAAAAAAATTAAGTATATTTTCATTGTATTACATTAGTTACTTAAAGTCATGCCTCACTGTATAGCTTCAGGTTGCGTTACTCTGGAATGTTAATCTGTTTTCCCAGCCCATTAGCATTAACACCTGTCATACGTATGAAAATCAATAAATTCTCCATTCGTTACTATTATTTTTATTTAATCTTAACCGTCACAAACCTAATGGTGTATTTGTACACAGAAATTTGTATCACCCTCAGGACATAATCAAGCAAATCACATAGATTTAACAAACAGATCTTCTGATAATAAAACTGTACAAAAAATGTAGTCGTATGATTAGCAATTATTAACCATAACTCGTTATCTCGTCCCGCGCCCACTCGTAACAAAACTATCTCCCCTAGGAAGCCGTAATCCGCCATTATGAAAACAGAGCACAATGAGCGCGCAGGCGCGAACAAAAGATAATTCATACAGGATTATTAATATTATATTTATTTTGATGAACAAAAAACCATACGCGGCTTTACGGCTTCCCTCAATAATGCGTTTCTATTAGCTAATGTAACATTAACAGATACGTGTTTGGGATGATAAAGTAGTCAGCATTAAGTAAGACCATGCTGTGTGTAATTGTATGTTTAGCAACTAGGGCGACAATACTCGTATCACAGACCACCTCAACGTGGGAATTAAATAACGTCATTCTCAATTGGAAATTGAACTTTTGTACACAAATAAATAAGCGGTGCTTTCACCGGTACAATATTAACACGCTTGGTGTGATGATGGAAGTCATTGTCACCTCTTTATTCGATAGGTTTGCGGAAGCCCGCTCAAGCCCGACTTTACATTAACTTCCTTTTAATAATGTATTATTGTTGTTCTTCAGTCGCGCCGACATGCCGGAACATACCATTGATATTGTGTGCACTCTCTCGCATGTCCGTTCGCATGTGGCAGTTTTGATAGCTTGCAGTAAGGTCCAGTTTGCAGAGGCATCGGCTTAAAGATAATTTGCAACTTTTTGCGACAGTTTCGCAAGTAATTAGACAATTCTTTGCTTATCGCATGGTGCGGTGCCTGCGTCTTTTGTCGCCGTATTTAAACGCTGTTGCGCGCTTTGGGAAGGATTAAGCGAGAGCGACTCTCTGGGTGGCCGGGGTTGGGCCTGCTGCCTGCTTGGCTACCGGGCGACAATATGGAATTACTTCATTGTCCAAGCCCGTAGACACCAGTAGTAATTACTTTCTAAGTCTGTTAAATTTTACGACTGCCCAAATATTATTTTTAAGTCAAAAAGGTGGTATTAATATTGTTGACAAAGACTTCTCTAGTTGAGCAATCTTTATTTCTGAGGAAATATTATATAAAAACCAACAAAAGATACAAAACGGGTGTATTAAAAGCCTATAAGTTGGCAAAAAATGGCCCAATTCTTTGAAATGGAGTTCATATGTTTGATTATTTGTATTTCCGTTTGCAATAGAAATGTGTGCGTTGACAAAACCGTATCGATATGGTATCCATTACGCGCATAATGGGCCGTGCACAAAAGTGCGGTTTCGCGCATTGTGAGTGAGCGGCGGAAGTGAGAGCGCTCCGGTGACAACTTACTTGCGACTCACGCGCTCATTGCTTACGATAAGTACGCTCACCAGGTTGAAAGAAGGCGTTGCTGGATGTGCCTGTCGCATTTATTTAAGGAATGTATGTATCATAGGAAGACACAGAGAGAAAGTGAGTGAGAGAAAGAGCGATACATTTATTTACACAAATTCGACATACACAAAAAACAATTTGCACATTTTTGACGAAAATTAAATCAGAACAAAACAGCGTTGACTAAGTTGAATAGGGCAGGAAAAAAAATGCGCTGCCTACAAAAATAACTATAGCTTACTGGTTTGACCTATGGTCTCTCAATAGGCTAGGTCAATAGGATAGGTCGTGGGTTCAAACCCCGGCTCGCACTTCTGAGTTTTTCGGAATTTATGTGCGGAATAACATTTGTAATTTATCATGAGCTTTTCGCTGAAGGAAAACATCGCGAGAAAGCCTGCACACTCCTGCCAAGCAATTCAATGATGTGTGTGAAGTTCCCAATCCGCTTTGGGCCAGCGTGGGAGCTATAGCCCAAGCCCTCTCATTCTGAGGGGAGGCCTGTGCCCAGATATTGCCTATTCCAGTGTGTGGTGTGTTTAAGCAGTTTTTTGCGGCGAGCAGTGATTTATTCGTATGTGTAAGCGCGGCCGCCCGCCGCGCTTTTGTGCGCGCCCTTAACGGCGTCACTACGGGTACTTTACTATATATTATCTTTGCTACGCGCACCACACTTCAAACGAGTAAGATTACTTTCGAGCTCTTCTAGATTTTGTGTCTAACATCGCTTGAACGCTGATTTTCAGATAGTTTGAAGTGAGGAAATCGAAAATATCCTTCGACAATTAAAAAAAAGAATTGTTATAATTTTGCGTACTGATAATGTTGCAGTTTTAAAGTTGGTCCTGAAATTGTAAAGCAAGTGCTGTAACAGTTACGAAATAGGCAACCGACCTAGTATATACAAAGAAGATAGAAGCTGGTACTTAAAGATAAATTATTCATTCAAGAATACATAATTAATAATCACATTGAAACGAATATTGCTTTTACAAGCTAACACTAAATAAAATAAAACTTAAAACTAAATTAAATCTAAATACGGCCCCGTGGCATGGTGCCCAAAAGGCTGGCAGCGTTGCCTCGCTGAATAGCGATGCTGATTCTTTGAGAGTTACAATAGTTGCTTAGTGCATTTCAATCTTACTTGGCTATAATATTTTTGATAAAGATTTTGATTAAGTAAGTATATGACACGTTTTTAGAACGTATTACGACAAATAGATATTAGCAAGCAACATAAATGACATTGTAAGGCCTCTTGTTTAGGGTATTACGCAAGTGTGAGAAAGCTGTCACGCAAACTCGATGACTGTCGTTCGAGTTGCGAGTGAGTCGCGTGTAGTACCGCAGCAGCGCGCGCGCAGCGGGCCGCTCTAAAATATCAATATTGCGGCTTTGTCGCTGCCTCATTACTAATATAATAACATGTATTACAACAACTGCTACCCCTTCAGGCTCTCAGCGCCCGTAATTACCCCTAATATAATACTTATATTATTTGAAACACGTATTGATGTTTGTTGAGACGTTTTTATTATATTTTAAGCTTCTATAAAATCAATTGGATCTTGAGAACACTTTAAAGTAACGTTCTTCTTTAACAATATCCTTCTCTTTATTGCTTTTTTTCTTTGAAACGTTCACAAAGGATTTATTTTATCGGAGCAATTCAATGATACTTAGCTGTCGATATGAATGAGTGGGATGAAGCGAAGCATCGTGATACGCGTTGACAGATGTATCAGCGTGGAAGGCGCACAAATGGCCCACAAACCGCATTCACACGCGACGCGACAAAGCCGCCGCCTGCGCAGCGCTGCGGCGGACAGCGGCGGAACACCGGTCAAGTGCGAGTGCCCTGTCAATAATTGCCATTGATATGAAGGAGCGAATTCATACATTTGCTATATCATTTTGGGATACCTATAGCTATAACCGTGCTAGCCTATACCCGTATTTTTAGCTTTATTTAAAAACATCTTTTTACAAAAAAGTAAAAGGGCATTATCAGAAAACTGTGTAGGTACCCGTAACTTTTTTTGAGTAACCTAACAAATTTTGGATTATTTCTGTTCAGAATCACGAGGACTATCCGTTTAAATAATAAACAAAGTGTCCCGCATTTTTTTGTCAGTTTTCTGACGCGTTTTTACATACATTCTATATGGACCGTCACAAAACTGACAAATAAATTTTCTATGGAAAAATTTAGGGCATTTTTGGCAAAAAGGGTACACAGTATTTTGAAAATGCCCAAAAACGTCTTTTAAAAAACATAATAATCATCTAAAGCCTTCAGTTTTATGCGGTTAGAGTTTTCCTTTTCATATATTTTGTCATAAAAGTAGAAAATTGATTATTTTGTTTTTCTAAGGCGGTTTTACTTTTTTTTTTAATATTATTTCTCACAGTTTTATGTTAAAAAGAACCACTGAACCGATTTTGATACAAATGTATATGGGACCAACCTCTGATGTAGGCATACCTGGCCTTTCAAACAAAAATGTACTCATAATTGGAGGAGTAAGTAGTCGCGTTACAAAACAAAAAAAAACATGCAGTCGAATGGAAAATCTTCTCCTTATTTGAAGTCGGTTAATTATTTATATGTCATAGCGCCTATAGCAATACCCACTGCGAAAATTTCAAGTACCAGACAAATAGGCAGACAGTGGAGTTTTAGTAATACGATTCCGTCGGCACCATCTTGGTACGGGACCCTAAAATACTACAACCGCAAACAATACTATAATCGTGGTCTTATTGAGTCGTCGGCTACACCCTATACAGCTCCGAGTTGTTTCCTTGCTAAAGAAATCGCCGCATTGATCGGTGAATGAATATGATAAGTTGTATGTTAATTGTGTGGCATTTTGTGTCAAATTCAAATGGTTTTTTTTGGCAAAATCGTTCAGCTTTGAAGAGTTTTTTGGTTGAGTTAGTTACAGTGACACATGAGTATTTTTGTAGTAACTAACTAACTAGTTACCAAAAAGTTTGTCATTGTAATGAAAAAACCTGAATGGAAAACTCACTCTAGGTAGAGATGTTAACTATTCGCTGTGGCTAAATTAATCTACCTAATAAAACAGTACCGTGACTGACTGACTGACTGACTGACAGACAACGCACAGCCTAAACCACTGAACGTAGAGACTAGAAATTTGGCAAACATACAATACCTTGAGTTCCTAGAGGTGCACTAAGAAGGGATTTTTCGAAATTCCCACGGGATAGGGAACTAGCCCAATTTGTAATATTTCACGGGGGCAAAGCCGCGGGGCATAAGCTAGTGTTCATCAAAAGGTACTCGCTAATTCTGTCACCCAGCAGCAGTGTTTGCGCTCGTGTGTTCCGGTGTGGTGAGTTAGACAGTAGGAGAAACCATGGGCACAAGAGATATATCGTAGCGCTCTAGGTTGGCAACGCATCTGCAATCCTTCTAATGCTGCGGATGTCCAGGAGCAGCGGTAATCAATTTAAAACTTGGTGCCTAGGTATGCCACAATAATTACAAGTGCTACAATTTAACAGGGGAAAGTTTTTTATTATTAAAGTTCAAATACTCACTGAAGAGAAGTGTAACCGACTGACGCTTCGGTTAGTTAGCTACAATGATTATTTTTACAAAGTAAATAAATAAATGCTAATATTTCTAATAAATTCATCATCATCATCATTATCATCAGCGGACTTTTTTACGTCCCACTGCTGAGAGGGCTTGGCTATAATTCCACAGTCGTAACATTATCTACTTCCTGGTTGTATGTAATAGGTATCCGTAGTTAGCTACATTTGCTACAGGTTTTACGCATTTCCTTTCGTGTATGGGATCTTCAGTGCACATAATATGACAGTTGCACTGAGTAGCTGGCAGCCGGGGTGTCTGCCGCCGCTGCCGCTGGCAGCGCGCGGTATTTCTGCTCTTGGCAATGGCAACAGAACAACAGCGAGTCTTTACGATACTAAGCCCCGAGTACGAACATTCGAATGCTACGCAACGTAATCGAGTGGAGTGTTGTCGAGAAAAATTGTATGACGTTTGGAACAGCGCCCCCCGTGAGACCGTGAGCGTATTTGGTGCTAAAATTTAATATGAAGTTTCTCGATGACGATACGATAACGATTACGTTAAGCGGGATTTGAATAGTCGTGCTTGGGGCTCTTAGTGCCTACGCCGGGCGCTGTCTGATCTGCCGTGAAACATTGTAGCTTTCTTGTGAATATTTGCTGTATAAGTGAGACAATGGATACATAGGTGCAACTCTTCGGAAAGTTACTTATTGTTCCTGAAAGAAAACATTTTGCTGGTGTCAACATTTTGCTGGTCTCAACATTTTGCTGGTCTCAACATTTTGCTGGTGTCAACATTTAGCTGGTGTCAACATTTTGCTGGTCTCAACATTTTGCTGGTGTCAACATTTTGCTGGTGTCAACATTTTGCTGGTGTCAACATTTAGCTGCATTTTGCTGGTCTCAACATTTTGCTGGTGTCAACATTTAGCTGGTGTCAACATTTTGCTGGTGTCAACATTTTGCTGGTGTCAACATTTAGCTGGTGTCAACATTTTGCTGGTGTCAACATTTTGCTGGTGTCAACATTTTGCTGGTGTCAACATTTAGCTGGTGTCAACATTTTGCTGGTGTCAACATTTTGCTGGAGTCAACATTTTGCTGGTGTCAACATTTAGCTGGTGTCAACATTTTGCTGGTCTCAACATTTTGCTGGTGTCAACATTTTGCTGGTCTCAACATTTTGCTGGTGTCAACATTTTGCTGGTGTCAACATTTTGCTGGTCTCAACATTTTGCTGGTGTCAACATTTTGCTGGTCTCAACATTTTGCTGGTGTCAACATTTTGCTGGTGTCAACATTTTGCTGGTGTCAACATTTTGCTGGTGTCAACATTTAGCTGGTGTCAACATTTTGCTGGTCTCAACATTTTGCTGGTGTCAACATTTTGCTGGTCTCAACATTTTGCTGGTGTCAACATTTTGCTGGTGTCAACATTTTGCTGGTGTCAACATTTTGCTGGTGTCAACATTTTGCTGGTGTCAACATTTAGCTGGTGTCAACATTTTGCTGGTCTCAACATTTTGCTGGTGTCAACATTTTGCTGGTCTCAACATTTTGCTGGTCTCAACATTTTGCTGGTGTCAACATTTTGCTGGTCTCAACATTTTGCTGGTGTCAACATTTTGCTGGTCTCAACATTTTGCTGGTGTCAACATTTTGCTGGTGTCAACATTTTGCTGGTGTCAACATTTAGCTGGTGTCAACATTTTGCTGGTGTCAGCATTTAGCTGGTGTCAACATTTTGCTGGTGTCAACATTTTGCTGGTGTCAACATTTTGCTGGTGTCAACATTTAGCTGGTGTCAACATTTTGCTGGTCTCAACATTTTGCTGGTGTCAACATTTTGCTGGTGTCAACATTTTGCTGGTCTCAACATTTTGCTGGTGTCAACATTTTGCTGGTCTCAACATTTTGCTGGTGTCAACATTTTGCTGGTGTCAACATTTTGCTGGTGTCAACATTTTGCTGGTGTCAACATTTAGCTGGTGTCAACATTTTGCTGGTCTCAACATTTTGCTGGTGTCAACATTTTGCTGGTCTCAACATTTTGCTGGTGTCAACATTTTGCTGGTGTCAACATTTAGCTGGTGTCAACATTTTGCTGGTGTCAACATTTTGCTGGTGTCAACATTTTGCTGGTGTCAACATTTTGCTGGTGTCAACATTTTGCTGGTCTCAACATTTTGCTGGTGTCAACATTTTGCTGGTCTCAACATTTTGCTGGTGTCAACATTTTGCTGGTGTCAACATTTTGCTGGTGTCAACATTTTGCTGGTCTCAACATTTTGCTGGTGTCAACATTTTGCTGGTCTCAACATTTTGCTGGTGTCAACATTTTGCTGGTCTCAACATTTTGCTGGTGTCAACATTTTGCTGGTCTCAACATTTTGCTGGTGTCAACATTTTGCTGGTGTCAACATTTTGCTGGTCTCAACATTTTGCTGGTGTCAACATTTTGCTGGTGTCAACATGATTGACCTATTTAAGTTTAAACCTTTTACACGCACTTCTATGCAGAACAACTTATTATTAAATAATTTATTGAATCAGGCGTTACTTTGCGGAGGTCCATATTTATGAACTAAAAACAATTACTTTGCTCAATCGCGACCACTAATGACAAATAGTTATATCTGTGCGGCAAATGTATGTTTCCACGCAACACCTCCATGCATGTGTGTGGCATGTGTTGATTCGTGTAGCAGTGGAGGCGGAGGTGTTGCATGGAAACATACATTTGTCGAACAGATATAACTATTAGTCATTAGTGGTTGCGGATGAGCAAAGTAATTGTTTTTAGTTCATAACTGATTATTGTCTAACCGAGCCATTACTTATAACCCTAATATCAAGCTTTATTTTGTATCTAAGTACTCGTACCTACTCTTGACCTACATGTTATTTAGACTTCTAGACTATTAAAAACGATTATAACCTAAAAAAAGTACTTATCAATACTCTAAATTGCATAATTTACAAATAAGTAAGTGTAATAAATCTAAAAGGTACCAACACGGGTTTCCGCTTCAATTTGTTTTATTTAAGTACCGGATTTATAAACATAATTTAGGTAGGTACACACTGACTTTTTTGGTTATTGTCGTGTTAACTTGTAACGTCACCTAACCAAGGATATAGAGTTTTTTATGAAACTAAGCTAATAAACATTTCTATTAAACTAGCTTTCGAATAAAAAAAAACCGCGTTCAAATCCAATACAGACACATACACAGATGCACCCATACACAGGTCAAACTTATAATATACCCGTCTTTTTGCGTTGGGGATTAAAAAACAATATAAATCTAGTTTTAGAAAATAGGTAAACCTGCCAAAATGCTACCTAGATACATTTACCGTTAAAATTTGTAAAGTTACGATTAGTACCGACTAAATATTCCGTCCACCTCGCCGGCACCACGCCGCCTGCGCAACTGCCAACTACACACTGCGTGCGGCGGCTGGTGCTGAAAGCGGCGCGCGCGCAGGGCCTGATGGATCGACAAGCGGTTAGCCGTTGCTTAGCAATGGCTTAAAGTTTAAGCCCTACATTCTTAAGCCCTTACTACCTAATTTGAATTTTAAATAGATTCCTATAATATACGTATTATAAACGACGGACTATTGATAGCGATTACATTACTAATCTTACTCTAACAGCGAATGATTTAAAATCATTCGATTCTTTATGCGTGTGGTATTATTCAAATAAAAGCAATGCCACACAGTCAAGCACATAGTACTATAAAAGTTTACGGGTTGAAAAAAGGCACACGTTTACAAACACTTTATCGGTTAAAGAGTAATAAGTACTAAATAATGTATTACCGTCTTTGTCGGTAACACAAGTGAATACAAAAGGCAGTTACGTAACTGATTTTGTCTTAAATTGCCCTATTACTTTGTAGACTGTAGAGATATTCCAACGTAGTCTGGTGAAATGGTTTTTGTTCTATTTATTTAAACCTCGCAGTTATAACGTTATAAGCATTTGAACAACAATATTATGTAGTGAAAGATTGCAAATAGTTTTTATGTATTATTAGGTTAAGCTGTCATTGGACATTCCTGAGTACCTAAAGACGAAATTCCTCAAACAGTGCGTTCGATCTGTTTTAACCTACGGAGCCGAAATGTGGTCCTTGTCTGCGGGGCTAGTTAAATTCAAGGTCACTCGGGGGTTTTCATTAAAGGATAAAATCTGGAACCACAGACAAAGAATAAAAGCCACCTACATTGCTCAAAGAATTAGTTCCCTGAAATGATGATCAAATTTAAAAATTTTATTTAGCAAACAGGCAGTTGAATGCTCTTTTTTTTTGAGTCTACCAGCGCTTTCGGAAAGACCATGATTGTCAAGAAGAACGCGCCGCAAGAAACTTGGCACAAAGTATTTTTTTCTAAAAACAAGTTACATTAGGTCTTACAGTACGTAACCACAGATAAATTACACAGAGAAACCTCACTCTATCATTAAAAAACTAAGAGAGAAAAAAAAATACCGTATTTTAGAAACAAGTGTAAAAAAGAATTATTACAACAGCAAAACCAGAACACTTTACTTTACTGGCACGTTTTAATTGAGCAGGAGATGTACAGGGTCTCCAGGTCAAATCAGGTTGGACTAATAGCCACGTAAGTTGCAGGATAGACTAGCGGCGGAGTAAACGTGCCCTTGAATAAGTCTTCGTCGTAAATCCGATGAATTAAACTTTGTATTTATTAAGTAGGTTGAATAATATTCCAAGTCAAGTATGACAATGAACACGTTAAATGTTCAGAATATATGCTGGCTTAGCTGTAAAATCTCTTAACCAAGGTTTACCCTAAATCTCCCGTTAACCGACCGCGACAACACCGGCGCCTACCCACACATGCGCACCACAATGCCCACGCGCATTTCCCAACACAGCTCGACGACGAGCCCACTACAATAAGACCTCTCCGCCGTTGACTGGTACTCCAAGACACGGGTCAGCTGAAATTGGTCACTCATCCAGTGTATTGTGACCCTCCGTCGGGAAGGTGAAGGTACCTGCGGAGGGATCAGCGGTCGCTGGTGACTGCTGGGCTGTAGTTAACAGCTTGCGGCGCCTTATTTAGAGTCCCATGGTTTCAGCGGGTCGCGGTGTGGTACGGAAGCACTGTAATTAATTTTAAGTGATTATGAAAAACCGGCCAAGTTAGAGTCGGACGCAAAACACGTTAATTTGATATTATAATATTTTATATTATTTGTTGCTAAGCAAAGCCACCACTCGTATTTATTACTTACCAAAATGAGCCCCTATTCATTCTCATGCTGGCTTTACGATGCTGGTATTTCGGGTCGACTCTCTTCCTCATCTTTACAGTACAATTTTGGCTGTCTGGGTTCTCTAGATCTACGTTAATGCCGTAATCCTTGGTATCACACAACGTTGCGTCACTGGCTGCTCTGGGCTGCTGTTTGTTAGACAGTGGACCAGCAGTCGGTATCGCGCCAGGGCCAGCTACCGAGGCTATGAACTAACTTTCGAATCTCTGTGCCTCTAATGTATTTACAATGCCTCTGTGTCCTTGCAGTTTGAACGCCTACTTAGATGATCCACGAGAGCAATGAAGGAAATTATTGAAACACCAAATAAATCATTAACAGTTTTAAATTATTCGCGGTTAGTTACATTTGACGTACTCGTAATTAATAACCACATTTAGCATCCACTCGCCCTTCGTCAGTCTACCAGTGCAGATCATGATGCATGTAACTGCGTGGAAATATCGGGAGCTCTTTAAAGGCTAAAATTAAAATATTCCGTTATTGATATTATGTATAATGTACATAAAGTCATTATTTTTATTTTCGGAAAAAATAAAATAAATGAATTAATTCTACCAGCTCCTGTACAATACGGCGAGCCGCAGCAGACTCTCACCAAATAAGCCCTCTCGTGCGCATTTTGCAACATTCTATTAATATCGCTGCCTCGCGCCGCATCCAAATAAACCTTACTCCAACGCGTTACGGTTCATTTCAGCTTGCTGGTTGCTCTGGGTACTCAGCAATAACTGTTAAGAAGTAATAAACCTTAAAATGTGGGAGTAAGATTTTTATTGGCTTGTCGGGGTCGTTTTAATTTTCTCGTTACCTGTAGTGTTATAATTTGTACGCTTGTGTGCCTTTTATTCTAAAATCACTACGTTTTCATTGCAATTTTCTAAGAAACCCATGTTTGTTTTCGGCTCACAATGTAAAATTGAGTGTTTTTCGTTTTAAATTAACTATATTAAATATTTTTTTAATAAGTTTACAAGTAGGTAATAGATTAGAAATGATCCTCAGCGAGACCAACGAAGACAAAATTTAATGAAAGTTGAAGAGACGGGACTCTTAACGTTTAGCTGCACACATTAACTATAAAGATAAGATAATATTTATTTACCAGCAATAACAATAAAAGATACAACCAAATACAGTAAAGCAAATTTTACGGCATTTCTAAGTAATCATTTCCTACGGTCTGCTTAAAATAACAATAACTTATTACAAAATGGGTACTTTTTAATTCCCAAACATGACTTAACTTCAAAATTGCAGCAGATTTCTTATTTTTACGAATGCACTGACGCTTTTCCACTCGCGTCACAAAACTCATCTCCGCGTAAAACCCGTATGGTCGGGAAACCCCCCCCCCCCTCCCGCAATATTTAATTTGCACTCTAAACTTTCAGCGGTTGAAATGAAATTTGTTGCACCGCACTTTTAGTAAATACAGAAATAACTCGGCACGCTGCAAAGGAAAAACAACTCTACATCAACAAAATAAAGTCCTGCCACTTTAGTTGAAAGCTTGAGTCACTTACGTTGTTTATATTTGAAATCTCCTGAAATGGTAGCGCGATGCATACATCCCCATCTCTCTCTGGCTGGCGGGGCTGGCCGCTTACTCGCGCAGCCGTCCCGCTCTGTCTAATTCAGGCCGCGTGGTCAATCGTGTATTTTGGTCGCGTTGTGTAACGCGTCGGAACGTGAGTCAATGACTTTGGGAAACCACCAAATAAGGAATCATCCTGTAAAAATGTGAAGGTACGGGATTTTCCCACGATTTCGTTTAATCATTTAAAAGTTGATGAAAAATGAGTTTTAGGCATCGAATTTTATTGAAAGTACTAGCATAACAAACTGACGATCATCCTAAGATGGATGAACATAGTACAGCCTCCGTTTTTGAAGTCGGTTATAAAGTTCATAGCATAAATTAGCGATAGGCAACATAAATTACCAACAGACCTCTTTAAATAACTAGAAGGAAAAATGCAGGTGATAATCCGTATTTACTAAGAAAATGGTACACAAATTGACTGGGTGGCCTCAATTAAAGTAGAATGCCTAACAATATCCAAATAACACCTGGACTTCTGCATGACAGACGGACAGCCGGACAGGTTGACAACAAGCCATTACCCAGCAGTGACTCACCCCTTACTAACACGAAAAATATTTACGGACTACTTACTCTAATTGTAACATAACATAGTTTTACTATACAAATTCTTGCGGGTCTTCTGTGCATTACTGCAGCGACGTAAGCATTGTTCTACTGGTATTTAGGTCAGTACGTACATAAAGATAGAGATTATGTGTAAACATCTAATCGTCAAACAAAAACTTTGACTTTATTCTCTTCAGACAGTCAAACAGACACGTCTTAGAACATAAACCTGACTGCAGCTACAGAATCGTAATCACCTGTGAAAATCGTCAGATCCGATTCCAAGAAAGATACGAGAATATTCCCGCTTGATAGGGTTGCAAATACCAGCTATCCCTCACCTTCGTTTACTGGGGAATATTCTACAAATGTATTGACGTAATTACTAAACCATACAAATTACATTTATTAATTTACAAGTGGAGGTCAAAATGAAAAAAGGTTTCCTTTAATTTTAATAACAAACGGAGTGATGGAGCGTACTAATACTACTATTAATAGTGTATCTGAATTCCTAATTACATCAACCTGTGGTCATATTGTCTAACTCGCTCGGAATCACAATCGCGATCATATTGTATGGGCTGACAATAAAATTGCTATCGGAAACAGCTAGCTGTAATAGTCTTACAAAAATTGACGTTTCAATCCGATGACGAGTGTCAAAATAGTTACGCAATTACGCTGCTAGTCTACACGAGACTACTCATTGTAGTAGAAGTTATAATAGCAGTTGTAGTTTCACATCTAAGGGCCGGCATCGCATCTCCTATGATGTCTCTTCGTGTTGTGGGTGTCCTTGGGCAATGGTAGGTATTCACTTTCGATCAGGTGATCTGTTTGCTCCTTTAAGCATTTTGACAGGGTGTAGTAAAGGATTGTTATACGTGAACCCGGATGTTGACACTTGACAGCAATATTGCGTGGCATGTGCGGTCGGTTGTCAGGCGCGCGCGCGTCACCCGTGGCACGGCGCCCGCAGATTATCGCAAAACGTTCTCCGTAAGACAGTAATAAACAGGATTTTTAATTTACACTTCTTCTCGTGTTAAACGATTGAGAGATTAGAGGGAATTTTGCTTAGAATGTTACTGCTTACAATTATATTTAAAGAAACGTTACTAGAGTATTATAAAAAAGGTAAACCTTATTTTGCTACCGGGTTGTTTGTTAGGCAACTTATTCCTTGACTACAATGCAAGTACCAGTGCAGCGCTCGAAACCATAAATGGCTCTTGCAGTTTCATCATTTCATTTCAACAATACTGCCAATCAGGGAGCTTTTCTAAATAGTCGCTACCCTGGCGTTGAGTTGAAACCACACACTATCTGGGGGCACTAAAATAGAGCACAGCAGTAGGTATCATCATTTTTTCGAAGCGACTTACAGCATTTTAGACCTCCCATAATTTCGTGTTGACTTTGATTTTTTCCAAATCTAAAAAAAAAAAATAGACATTTTTAATTTTCCTGTCTGAGATCTTTAGGGCCTGTTTAAATGTAAACAAAAAACGATGGACTATGAAGGGTTTACCGTCAGCATCACACTTGCATTTTCGCTCATACTTACTACTTTTTTGTGGCTCTTTTTCAGACCCTGTAACAAAAATACCAAAGAACACCAGAAATTAACAACTTCCGATTGCTAGAAATCATGCATAATATCAGAATAACGATTGCTGTTCCAGCTTCCAAAGGATTAAAAGAACCAGCACGAAGGTAAGGTTAAGCTGAGCCCAGCTGTTCCCAGATCCATGGTCCATTATTAAAAGCCCAACAACTAGAGCTGGAGTGTGTCAGTGGGGCGCGTGGGCGCGTGGGCGCGAGGGCGCGTGACGCGCGCCCCGATATAGCCGGTGTTCGCTTTCACAACACTGCCATCTGCGTGTAGTATGGGGAAAGGATTGAGCCGTTTGCTGGGAAGGTGGGCTCGTGTAGGCATGAAATGGGTGTAAATAGGGCTATCTTGGTTGGGTTATTTTGCCGGTTACGCCAAAACAGAGCGTGGTCTGCCGGGCTGCAGCAAATGTACGTGACAGTCATGTTACACGTCACCAATATTGAATCCAGTTTGTCATACTGTTTGTGCATACTGCTGCTGTAGGACTTGAGCATGTTCTATGACAACAGGTGCTTAAATTGTGCCAACACTCGCAAAGAAATAGTCATTGGTTATGATAAGAAAGCCCCTTTAGACTTATGATGAGAGATCTTCAATATCGCCATCAATGCTTTGAACGGCAACAATGCTAATAGCTTTTGTGTGATTGGTGGGAGTTGATTGCCAACAACTGGATGGGGGTTTGTGTTCTACACAAACGTTGGGACAGAAATGTATCCTGTCAATCGAAAACTGACCTTTGTATTTATGTCAAAAGGTGTTATTTTCCTTTTAATTGTATAATTTCTTTATTTTAGTTTCTTTCTAGAGACCATTGTATCATTAACCTCTCTAACAACTACTTCTAACTTTTTCCACTAGCTCTTTAAATTTGACCATACCAATCAGCCCCTACGCTTTGACTACCCCTTCCTTAATGAAAACTGGGATTTTTACAGCACATTAAGTTGTACCGATTTATCCCAATTATAACTTGCCAAATGATCGTATAAAGTGTACATACGAGTAATAGCAGTATTTACGAGATAATTAGCGCAGCCCTCGCCGCGCCGCCCGCCGCCCCTGCGCAACCGTTATTGTTCCCATGTTGGCGCCTAAATCAACCAGACCCAATAAAACGCAATAAGAAGAGCTAAACAAGAGGATGACTAGGGTTGTCAACTGGCAGCTGTACGGAATAGCAGTCGGAATGGAACATCAAGACCTGACTTTTGCTACACTTTTATGCGTTGTCATTATTACCAGACTTCGGAATCTTTGGAGCAATTGCCTAGAGACAAAGACTGATGAAGAATTTGTATCGACTTTTATGAATAGGAATAATTTTTTTCGTTTCTCTGTTTTTGACAGAGAATTTTAGAATTACGGAAAATTAAATGACGAATGGAATCAAGGAAACACTTTAAACGTTGACTCTACAACCAGTCACTTTGTTCGTCGGGTTTTCAGGTCTTGCTTTACGATTAAAGACTGTATTCTTAAATACTGGGAATGAAATATGATTACCGAGAAACGGCTAAAATCGGTGAGCCAACTCCTCGCTTGCAGGTCAGATGACATTTTGAAGTCGGCTGAAAAGTTGTGAAGCTATCGATAAGATTGACTCAGGATTGGGCAATTTGGCATGAAAAATAATAATATTTTTCATGTCAATTTGCCCAATCCTCTGCCCAGCAGTGGGTAGATTTGATTGATAAAACGAGGATTAATATAAAGTGCGCGCAGCCCTGGTAATCCGGGCCGCGTGTCCGGCGCGCGCGCCGGTAACGAGCCGGAACCGGCACCGGCGCGCGCGCAAAAGCGCAATCCGGATGATTGATCAATCGCGTTACCTAATTAGTGCGACAATGCGGCGAATCGCCCGCTCGATACGGGCCATAACATAACCATAAAGACATCTTGTCGAGATGTAAGTTATGAAGTACTATCATAATAATGTGGTAATAATTCGTAATTTGTATTTTTTTACCGAGTCGCCAAGTTGAAGTGGGCTTGGGTCATCATCATCACTACGAGCGACGGAGCAGGCGCGTTCTGGTTTTGGAGATTGATGTTTTCCCCCCTTTTTTGTACAATAAAGGTTTTACTTTTTACTGAGTTAGGTACTTACAAGACAAAGAAATGCTCGGTTTGGCGGGGGCGCTGCCATGACCCCAGAAAAATCAGAAAGATGTTAAATGCGGAACTTTCGGTGCTCGAGTCGGACTCACACCAAGGCGGTTTTTTTTTCTTTGACAACAAACCGGTTCTATTGCGAGTAAAAATCCGCAAGGATCGCTAATGTCGAATGAGGTTTATCTGTCAATTTCCACCAATCAGGACCAGTAGTAGCTTAATCTCTCATCGATGTAGAATGACAGATAGACCTCACTGGACACTCTAGCACTCCTGACGGATTTTTGACTCGCCATAGCCCTCATTTGACAGTATTTTTTCCATTTATTATACAACTTTATGTAATAATCTGCTCTCGTTCGAAGCTACCGAATCGACGCCAAAGTCACCATTTCCTTTACCCTCAAGAGTAAACATTAACATTAAACAGTATTTAATTGGAGTCGTCCCCTGTTCCCACGGCGGCAGTGGCAGTGTTATTGCGGGGCTAACCGGCCGCTGCCGCATCAAACCGAGCGAGTTAATAAAATATTTTATTGCGAGGGGGGCTGACAGTTGGCAGTCGGCGGCAGGTTGAGGGTTGGCGAGAGGGACAGTCGTTATTACTGGCTGTTTAACCCCCCGGTGATAAAGGAGGCGTAATGGTGTCTTTCGTGATTTTTACGGGAGAAGGAACGATGTCGATTCTAACACCTCCGAGTAAGTAAGGCAACAAGTATGTTTCGCCAAGTAGGGGGGTCAAAACATGCTTGACTTAAGATACCGAAGGAGAAAGTCACCAGTTCAAATTTTATTATTATTTAAATACGACGTACCTACCTACGATCGCTAAAATCACAATTCATAATAACATAAACCTAACCAACTTAGAAAAGTGGGAGAACCCCCGACATTGTCATTTCAAAGTTCATTATCTCGAAAACTTTACTAAGAACCATCTCATTTAAGCATTGGTCCGTCCAGGTCCATCTGTTAGGGAGCTATGATGAGTCAGACAGATACATAGGTCAAACTTGTAACACCCTTCTTTTTGAGTTTGAAAAAACATCGCTGTTTATTTCGACGCTTTCTGATAATTAGTAAAATAGAAATAATAACGGACTTAAATTGCCAGCGGTGCTACACAACAAACGAAACCTCTCAAGACCGCGATCTACTACTGGTGGACTCGTGGGTACATTAGGTATACCTGAGTAAGTATATAGATAAAAATGTTTCCGGGCTAATGAATAATAATTTGATACCAAAACCAGTCGCAAAACCTATACAATTAATCCTTGATATTAGTATTAACTCATTACAGAGATCAGATACGATCGGAACTGCGCCCGCGGCGGACAAACTAATAACTGACGCACTGTTGTGGGAACACAGCACTAGCTGGAGGAATGTGTGCTTTAACAGCGGGAGATAGGGCTAGGCTTAGCGTGGCATGTGAACGGGACGAGGTGGTGACAGATCAGTATGCAGCTTGCGGATTAAGGCACAGACTGAGAGAAACAGACAAGTCACTGAGAATAAACGGTACAACGTTACAAACATAAGTTTAAATGGGATACCTAGTCTTGATTTTTCTCGCAGCTGTTACATAGAACGTTGGTAGGGCCCATTTGAAAAACAATTAAGTATCTAAAAAAAAATATATATAAATTAGTGGGTACATTGGTTTTGTCATTAACTAAGTTGAGTACATGGTTTACATATGTCAGTAGTGGAAGTGGTGGCATGTTGAGCGGTTGTTGTTGTGCTTCGTAAATGGCCTCGTGGAGAGTGCCGAAACGCGTCAGCGTTTAGTATAGTGGTGGTGGTGATAGTTGGGTCTGTGTGGCATGTGTTGTTATTTGTGTAGCAGTGGAGGCGGAGGTGTTGCATGGAAACATACATGTGCCGCACAGATATAACTATTTGTCATTAGTGGTCGCGGGTGAGCAAAGTAATTGTTTTTAGTTCATAATTAAGTATCTAATAAAGTTAGTATCTGCATGAATAGTCACTTCATTACCATTTATTGATCAGTTTAACGACAATATATGGCCTTGCGGTTAGAACCTGACTATGAAGCTTGAGGTCCCGGACTCGATCCCCGGTCGGGGCAGATCATTTTGTATAATGAACATGAATGTTTATTCTCAAGGCTCAGTCACTGAGCAAAGCTTCAAGAAAAACATGCGTGTTATGTATATTCCGACTACTTGTATTGATATGATGACTATAATGGTAAATAAACCTGTAACTGAAGCACTCAAAAACCTTTTCACTATTAACTTGTACGCCGGCGGTACCTTCTATCGATAAAAACCGCGAGTGACACGGCATAATAATTTTAAGAAAAACAAATGTATTCAGTTTAACAGTCTCGCATAACATAAATTTGCAATAAAATACCCACTTTTAAGAAGTTCAGTGTTAGCAGAGCCCTGCTCCTAAGCAAAATGTACGCAGTGTGGGGTCAACTTATATTGGTCTGATTTTGAGACTTTTCCGAGTAATTGTGCTATAAGAGCTACCTTCACACCAAATTTCAAGTTTCTAGGACAACTGGAAGTACCCTTTAGGTTTTCTCAGTACGGCGATTTGTATGGAAATAGATTTTATAATGACTGTATCTTTTGATTTAGAAGGTTGATTTTTTCACGGCTTTAAGGGACCACAGGCTTGAGTATTTGATATTAATTTCGGCATGATATCTAAATGCGTTCCAGAGAAAAAGGGTCATGACAGACAGACAGACAGATGGACAACAAAGTGATCCTATAAGGGTTCCGTTTTTTCCTATTGAGGTACGGAACCCAAAAAATTGAAGACAGATTAAAGATCAGTAGATCAAAACAAGAGATAGTCATAGTCATATAATTTATTGCAATTATGTGTTATGAAAAGGTCTTAGATCTATTAATTGGATACAACATGCACTAACATAAACCCTGCAAGGGCACGGCAATTTGCTATATTGAATATTATGACGGCTGTGAGTCAGCTGTTCCTACCACTCTGTGTCGCTCGGCCAATTACAGCCGGCGCGTGCCGCGGACAATAGTCGCCGACAATTAGCGGGCCGCTTGCACGAATCACGGCGACCGGCTGTGTGACAACAGCCCCCACGGGTCACCTAGCTAACCTAAACAAATGTTCACTTTTAATATGCGTTTGTATTTTGCGGGTGGTATTGGAACGTTTTAATATGAAACTACCGTGAGATTCAATCATAGGGAAAAAACGGATCACTCAAATATATTCTGACATCGTCAAAATTCAAAATTCCGAATTCTATTTAGTAAATAAGTTGAATGCTCTTTTTCATTTTTTTGGGTCTACCAGCGCTTTCGGAAAGATCATGATTGCCAAGAAGAATGCACCGCAAGAAACATCATCATCATCACCAGCCTTTCTTACATCCCACTGCTGGGCACAGGCACAGGTGAGATACGGTGGCTGTCAGTTTTTTTGGAAAAATAAGATAATAAAGAATCTATACTGGCCTCGCTCTAGGATGGCTTCTGTGACACTTACAATAACAGCTCTTCTGGTGATGTAAATAATGTCAAAAATCAAAAAGTGACAAATCAAAATATACGAGTAACATTATCGTCTTTATTTACATCTCCAGAGCAACTGTCATTACAAGTGTCACTGGGCCTTTTTAAAGCGACGCTGACATAACTCGGCACTATCTTTGATTTTCAGTTATATTTTTTTCTATTTCAGCATGACTTTAAAAAGTTCTCCACAAAACAAACTTCGCGTAAACTATTCAAGTGCAAATATTGTCACCGACAGTGTCAAGAACTGTTTTAACGACAAAACGAGTTAAGTACCTACCAAAAAAATACTCCCTATGCCCTTGGTATGTAATGATGAATTATTATAAACAAATGAACATGAATACGGCATGACACCGGGTGTAGCTTCCGAGACTCGCACTCGGAAGTGGCTCCCACGCGACCCGACACGCCCCGCGGGCCATGACACTAGCGGACAGAAAAATAAAACACGTCCGCTATAGTACATTGTGTATTAAGGGCGGTAAGTAAGGAATTACGTACTAGGTTCTTGTAGAAGCCTGAGGTCAAAGAAAGAGGGCTTTCTAAGCCGAGGTCCGTAATTCCCGTACCGTTAATGAAACACGATGTTTTTCATCACATTTGAGAGGAAACGTAACGCGCAGTTCTGATAACGGTGCACCGTTTGCGTCATTATTATTCCTTGGGCGCTATGACAAGGGAAAAGATCCGAGGATTTTACTTATAGCGTAATAGCCAAGTTAGCTTCGATGTATTGTTATCACCTTTGTTAAGTGCAAGTGTGATGAAACTCAGGATTTACCTCTGTGCAGTATGAAGTTTTCATGAGAATAAACCTAACATTAAACGGACACATTTGCTGAGGCCGACAAAACATGCGAAATAGTCAACTTTTCGGCAAGTAGTCGAAGTAGGGCGTCTCTACCTACCGCAAAACTCCACGAATCCTACTAGTCGTTGGAAGAGACATCTTAAACAACACAAGATCGTAAACATTATAATTCTTAAAATTTACTAGCTTTTTAGTATCTTGCAATGTTTCTTAAATTGCGTGACAGTGCAAGTACAACAGTAGTATTAACAAAAAAGTAAAACCGCCTTCAAAAAAAACCATAGAAATTTCGAAAAGTGTATTTTATTTTATTTTATTTATTTATCATTATTTTAGAGGATTATTTTACGTTTTTTTTTGAAGGCGGTTTTACTTTTTTGTTAAAAGATTTTTATTTCACAATTTTACGTTGATTTAACATTTTCAGAATTATCCTCCAACTCCTAACCGTTAAGGAGTTGTACCTTCCATCATCAGCTCATCAACATAAGATGATGACTACCGGACGCAAATACTTGAATAGCCTTAGAAAATATATGAAACACATGATACGTACCTATAAAATTTGAGGGTTGCCCTCGATTTCCCTGAGATCCCATCATCAGATCATGACTTGACGACAGTGGGACCACCTCAGGAATATACCCTTTCGAATAATGATTTAACATTTTCAGAATTATCCTCCAACTAAGGCTAAGCTAAGGAGTTGTACCTTCCATCATCAGCTCATCATCATGAGATGATGACTACCAGACGCAAATACTTGAATAACCTTAGAAAATATATGAAACACAATAAAAGTTGAAACAGTGCATAGCAAATGGGACTAACACTACCTACAAAGTAAATTAAAATATTAAAACTAAAGAGTTATTGTATTGTAATAGTCTCGCGCCCTCGCCCGCGCGCTTCGTGGCCGCTCGCCCCTCCCCCAACTATTTATAAGGCTCTCCGCCGCGCCGCTACACGACCACGACCCCGCACTTACCGTCGGAACATGGATTACTTGATCGCGAGTCAGTCTGTTGTCGACAAATACGGCTTTAAACCAGTTGAGAATGGTTCCCTGTTTATTAAGTACCTGATATGTGTGGCAACTTTTGATCCTCGCTTACGTTTTGGGTGGACTGGTAGAGATCCCTTAAAAGGATAAGGTTAAAAGTTTGTCGTCTTTTTTAAAGAAAATAAAAAAAGGATACTTAGGAACACCGATCCACGGAGCAGGCTTCGTCAGGAACGAGCTTCGCCATTTCAACAGGTTCCCGACCAACAGGCCTTATTACTTTCCTTTGAAATCCTTTTCACCTGTGGCCTTTTTGTCATAAAACATGTTTTGTACAAGTAGTGTATGTATTGTATATGTTTCTTCATTCGGTTTATTTGTACTTTTCAATTTAATTTAATTATTATGTCAATTTTACGTTTCTCCATTCTGTTAATTTTTGCCACCTAAATTAGCCTCTTCATCTTGATTTCTGTATTTTGGTTGTCTGAAAGAGATCGCTTTTAAGCGACAAGACCGTCTATTGTCTTCCGCACCTGTTTTTCTGTAGTCTCCTTGTACTGTTTTGTGGTTTTAAATAAATAATTATATGTATTTTGTATTGTAACAGGCTTCGTCGAGTGTGTGTGCTGACACCGGACTGATTTTAAGTTTCTAGATCAAACTGTAATAAAATCAACTTTTTATTTCGTTTTATCACTTTTTTTGTATTAAATTCTCAGGAAAAATTGCCTTCTCTAGCAAGCATCTTTGGGAATAATAAAATCTAGCGACTGCCTATTTTCAGGTATTGTTTTGTTGTCTTTTAGCTTATTTAACTTGAACTGTTCCTACATGGTTCCTACGTACTATAAATACGTAATTTCAAAATTTGCAAAGCATTTTTCGACCACTTGTTGGTATTACATTGAGCTGAAATTTTGCATACCCACCTACTTATGTAAGTCCAGTGGCAATACAATAATCTGGTAATAAAATTCTGGCTGCCCACCAGCCAATATCGTGTCCGCAAGAAGGGACTCTTCAACAGTTAATGGCATCGATTGGAAATTTGGTGAGAATAATAATTATTTTTACCAAATTTCCAATCGATGCCATACGTAATTTAAGATACGTAAATTGAATGACAAAACAAGTTAAGTTAACAACAAAAAGTACAGTCGGCGAGAAAATCCTGTAAGTATTATAAATACTTTTTAATCAGAAAACTTACTGGACATGTAGCTAATGCTTTAACTAGATGCCCTGGACTGTAACTATTGACAGAATTTCACTCAATCATTAATGCACATTTTTGTTTAATTTTCTGAACAAAGTAAGGAGATAATTGCACTCGCAAGTCAGGTGAAAATTATTACTATTCTCAGCATAGTAAACCTAGCTGAAAACATTCCTTCACTCATTGACACAAACGCTGCACCTGTGCCGCGAATAGCGGGGCCAATGCACCCTGCACCGGCTGCAGCCCCCACCCAGGCCCACAAACCACCAAGGGTGACGCAGCACAAACTGTACATTACGTTTTTGAATACGAGTTAACGAAAAGTTAGGAAGAGAAACCAGCAATGAATGTTGAGCTAAGCGATAATGTTCAGTGTGAGGAACCAATCGCGAGTGCAGTTGCTACGGTATCGGTATCTGATTGAGGGTGATCAATGAATGGTTCGCTAAATATATCATTGTCGCACTGAACTTCGCTATTGAACTTATCGTATTAATAGTTTGTAAACAATAGATAATAGATCAATACGGATTATATCGGTCGGAAAACGCAGTGATTCGGTGCCCGGTATACTGACCAGAATTGTTTGCAGGTATGTTTACCGCGATTTGACGGTTTTGTTTACATTACCGATTTTGTGATACTCGGAGTTAGTTATGTTTTATTATTGTTATTTAGAAGTTCACGAACTCATAAGCATGGAAAATAAAGAAATTATTATAAATTTTATTTGATTATCGATCCATTTCAAGCCTAAGCATTTCAAGAAATTAATTAATTTCAATAAAATTCCAAAAAACATTAAAATGCTACTTTTGATCGTTTGCGGTTCCTAAAAAGGGCTCGCCACCGCCCGAGTTACGCGGGCGGGCGGCGCGGGCCGGCGCCCCAAAGGCGGTTCTGGGGGGACCCCGGGCTCCGAGGACCCCTGGCAAACGGGTCCTGGACCCCCCAAGGGTGGCCGGAGGCGCTAGCCGCCGGGGTGCCGCGGCGCGACGCCGGCGCGGGCGGCGGGAGCGCGCGCCTTGTATGGGCGCGTCGCCGCGACGCCCGCGCATATATAAGCCTCCGCCGCCGTCCTCCGCCGCACTCGCAGTCTCGCTGCCGTAGAGTCAACATCCCGCGTCCCGACACCCAACACAACCGCCAACATGTGTGACGACGATGTTGCCGCGCTCGTAGTAGACAATGGCTCCGGCATGTGCAAGGCCGGTTTCGCCGGCGACGACGCGCCGCGCGCCGTGTTCCCGTCCATCGTGGGCCGCCCCCGTCACCAGGGCGTCATGGTGGGTATGGGTCAGAAGGACTCCTACGTAGGAGACGAGGCCCAGAGCAAGAGAGGTATCCTCACCCTGAAGTACCCCATCGAGCACGGTATCATCACCAACTGGGACGATATGGAGAAGATCTGGCACCACACCTTCTACAACGAGCTGCGCGTCGCGCCCGAGGAGCACCCCGTTCTGCTGACGGAGGCCCCCCTCAACCCCAAGGCCAACAGGGAGAAGATGACCCAGATCATGTTTGAGACCTTCAACTCCCCGGCCATGTACGTCGCCATCCAGGCCGTGCTCTCCCTGTACGCCTCCGGTCGTACCACCGGTATCGTGCTGGACTCCGGAGATGGTGTTTCCCACACCGTCCCCATCTACGAAGGTTACGCCCTGCCCCACGCCATCCTGCGTCTGGACTTGGCCGGTCGCGACTTGACCGACTACCTCATGAAGATCCTCACCGAGCGTGGTTACTCTTTCACCACCACCGCTGAGAGGGAAATTGTCCGCGACATCAAGGAGAAGCTGTGCTATGTCGCCCTGGACTTCGAGCAGGAGATGGCCACCGCCGCCGCCTCCACCTCCCTGGAGAAGTCGTACGAGCTTCCCGACGGCCAGGTCATCACCATCGGCAACGAGAGGTTCCGCTGCCCCGAGGCCCTGTTCCAGCCCTCTTTCCTGGGTATGGAATCGTGCGGCATCCACGAGACCGTATACAACTCCATCATGAAGTGCGACGTCGACATCCGCAAGGACCTGTACGCCAACACCGTCATGTCCGGTGGCACCACCATGTACCCCGGTATCGCCGACAGGATGCAGAAGGAGATCACCGCCCTGGCTCCCTCCACCATCAAGATCAAGATCATCGCTCCCCCGGAGAGGAAGTACTCCGTATGGATCGGTGGCTCCATCCTGGCCTCCCTGTCCACCTTCCAGCAGATGTGGATCTCCAAGGAGGAGTACGACGAGTCCGGCCCCGGCATCGTCCACCGCAAGTGCTTCTAAGCCGCGCCTGCTGCTGCGGCGGCGAGGGGGGCCGCGCCCGCCCCGGGCCCCGCGGCCCGCCCCGCCGCCGCCTGTCGTGTTATGTGTGCTCTCGGTCCCCAGTGGGGACGCAAGCATTTTGTACGTTGTACGTAGTGATACCTGACAGAACTGAACATCTAAATATAACGCCATCTTATATTAATGTAATTTATTGTAAAATTTATATAAATTTAATTTCTTTTTTATTTTTATTATACTCGGGATCGTTATGGATCTCACGCCAAAATGTAATTAATAAATAAACGGTTAATTTATTTATTTTAATTACAATCATTTCTTTTTATACACTGGTCTACTTTGGTTTTCATGACTAGGGATCCCCTTCTTACTCACCGTCGACGGCAGGCCGTCACGGTGTAGAGTTTCATGACAATAAGACGCCTCCCGGCCGCGGTCCGGCGTCTGGCCGGGCCGGCAGGTGGCCCCCGGGTCGCGGTTCAGAGGGCGCCGCATATAGGCGAGGCCGCTCCGAATTAGCCGCCGCCGGCACTACCATAAATAGTGAAGACAGCGCCCGAGCATTCTCTAATTTTATCGGAATCCCGCGGCGGCGAGGGGAACCCGAACCGCGGGCCGTTTCCGTAAATACCGCGACGTAAAAAAAGCACGGTTCAGCTGCTGGTCTATGTATAGCGACTCCCGCTGGAGCGCCGCGGGGGCGCCGCCGCGGTCCTGTAGCACCGCAGTATTATTAGATGACCACGCTCTCGTGTTTTGAAATCGAAGGTGTCCGTGACGCTGTCGGGCCGCAGACGCGCTCCGCTCAGCTCCGCGTGTTGCGTCCCCGCTGACAGCGTGTCGCGTTATCGTCTCGCGTTATTACGTTACAATTTCTCGGCTCGTGTCGTGACTCGGTCGTTAGGCATTTTTGTTCCGAGCTTCAGCAGATGTAACACTAACAACGGAGTGCTCTAAATATAGACGCGCGTTAGTTCTAAAACGGCGCGCGCGCATGGCAGGTTCACGGATGGGGCGCGACTATTACGGGCGTTCGTTTGTTCCGTGCCCATTGATGGAGTCATATTTATGTCTTATTTATTCTTTGTACACCTGCTTTGTTAACCTCCACCCACTCACAACTCAGACTGTTTTTGTTTATTTTGTTGTAATAAATCTTTAAGCCTCAGACCAATTTATTATCAGTAGGTACTTTGTTGTTTTTCTACGTTATCAAAATTGATTTTAGTTCGTTGTTCTGAGATTCTACTTTAACTCTAGTTGATAAAAAATTGTGTTTGTGGATTTTTAACGTTGACCTATTTGTTTGGAGAATCGGTAATCTTGTGATGTCGACTGCCAAGTTTTGGAGAATTCTAAAAATATTGCCCAATAAACTAAGATTGTTCGAAGTTTGTGGAAGTCGTAGTGTTTTCAGTTTTGCAGTTGGAACGTAAATTGAAGACAGCTCACCATTTCATCTGTTAACGTATGCGTTACGTTATAATCAGATGTTAGTTTACTGTCTTTGCTAATTGCCAAACTTTGCTTGTATGTAATCCAGCGTTCGTAACATTGACGTTGAAGTTTTGTTTTGTCTTGCTGTAATTTGCTAAAAATGATAAATGATCAATTACTTAACGACCGGACGACCGGATGGCCCAGTGGTTAGAGACCCTGACTATGAAGCTTGAGTTCCTGGGTTCGATCCCCGGCCGGGGCAGATGTTTGTATGGTGAATATGAATGTTTGTTCTCGGGTCTTGAATGTTTAATATGTATATAAGTATGTTTATCCGTTGTCTAATACCGATAGTACAGGCTTTGCCTAGTTTGGGACTAGGTCAATTGGTGTCAATCGTCCCATGATATTTATTTATTTATTTAAGTGTTCGAATTGGGAAGAAGGAAATACACTGCTCAAAAATGTCTAGGGATCAACTATGTGTGGACTCTCATACGCGTTTGATTCATGTAGGCATTTGAGCAGAGTATTATATATAGCTTAAAAAAGAAATTTTGTGTTCCGGGATAGAGGATATAAGATAAATTGGTAAATAAATATCGTGGGACAATTGAACACCGATTGACCTAGTCCCATGTTAAGCAGAGCTTGCGTTATGGGTATTAGACATTATAAACACATACAACATCTAAGACCCGAGAGCAAATAATAGGTCATAATATCAGATATCTGCTCCGACAGGGGATCGAACCTTCGTAGTCAGGTCCTCTCTAACCAGAGGATTGGCAGAGAATCTACCATCCTATAGATTTACGTTTGTGGTTTTGTTTAATCGCCTACAATTTTTCTCGTATTTCGTTTGAGGTTTTTTCCTAATTTCAATAAAAATACCCAACAGTGGTAAAGGTTAACATTCGTGGCATTATTTTGATCAACGCAACTCTCAGTGGTCACATGACGAATTAAAGTGACGCTGAAAAGTTTATTACACTTTTGTTTACATTCCTAAATATGAAATAGGTGTTGCCTACAGCTGCAGGCCAACTGTCCGTGTGGCTTACTTTCCGAAATACTCCATTATGTGGAAATAGCTGTTCACCGACTGCCAATTATTTTGTATTGAGATTAACTGGCATCAATTTTCCTGAATTTTTTGCTGTTTTATTTTATCAGAAGGCTGAATGTAATAAATATTTATTGTTATATTTAAACGTCGCGAGAGCTGCAGCAAAGGGAAGATATCGAATATGAACTTGCTACGCTTAGGGGTACAATAATTAAACGTAGAAGTGTAATGGAACTTGACAAACAGTTGAAACATAAGTAAGTAAGTAAACACTTTATTGTACAAAAAACAGGATAAAACACAAGTGTAGAGAAAACGATGAAGACCGATTTTGTTTATCGCTTTCTCTATTATTGTTTAAGATCAGTAATTCCGGCGCAAATTTCCCCTCTATCTATTTCCCTACATTTCTTAAAAAAAAATAAGAACAAAAGTTTCAGAGTAATAAAGCTTTCGACAACCTTCAAATGCTTATGCCTCCTCTACACGACGGGCCGTCACGATAGTGTAGGTATACATATTGATGTAGTGAAAGAAGAAACGAACGTAGAAAATACTATGTACATTTAGTTAGTACAGCTTCGTTTTTAGGGCGTTAGCTAGTGGCTAACAGATACATACATGTCATTATTGAACGATTAAGTGTCAATAAATTTTTTGGCGTGTGACAGCTAGTCACTACAATTGACTGCTTATCGGAATGTTAATAGGTCGCACCCGCCGCCTGTCCATCCTTCGCTGGCACTCGTAATGGCACCTTGTCATAATAACAATTAATACTGACTCTACATTGTTTAATTATAATATTAATAAAGTCCCCGGAGAGCCAAAGGGCACAATGCTTAGTTTAGAACATCAAAGACACTCCAACAACACTAGAAGAAACAAAAAAGACTAGAATCACTGTATTATGACACCGATTTGTTTTAAGTCAGCGATATTTTATCTGAAAGCATGCAAACTGCAGGAAAAACGGGTTGTTTATATAGATATCAAAATCACGGCCGATGAGCTAAAGAATAATATGCTCTTGGAGACATAATATTATTCACTACACACAAGTGGCATCAAAAACGATTTACCCGAAAGATAAAGATTGAATATCTCTTGTATATGTATCCGTAATTTCTCTGTGTACCTGTCTTTTCATTCGTATGCTAAAAGACAAAAGTTTGACCGCTGCTGCTCAGGGGGATTTTATTACATAAAGTAAGATGGTGGCAGCAATCCAGACGGGCTCTCTTACTAACTAAGTTTAATAAGACACTAACTTTTGTAAGATTCAAATTGTTACCCAATAGAAAATTACAGAAGAAGAGGCAGGCTCAACATGGAATTACGGGATGATCCGAACGCATTTTAGTTGAATTGGCAGAAGCAAGCCCACAGCAGGCAGCAGATGATACTGGCGGAAGAGAGTGGAGGCATTTGCCCAACAGGGGTCAGTGGGACACCATAGTTAAAAATTTCAAACTACTTTATAAGCTGGCTGATCTACGCGGCTTAGCCTGCATGAAAGGGCTAGCCTGTATTAAGTATTCTTCAATGTTCAAACTATCTTCTTGCCAAATTTCATGAAAACTCGTTCAGCGGTAAAAAAACCGAGTTACTTTCGTTTCGCATTTATAATTTAGTATGGGTAATATACAAATTAATTACAGTTCTCAACAAAGCCTACAGCTCAAAGTGACAGACAACTTGAACCGATGAACTATGAATGAAATATGGTAATGATTTCATTAAATTACACTCTCTGCCCCACGAAACGGAATCAAATGAAGAACTTCCTACTTCCCAAGCATTTGTAAATACCGAACGCAACTAAATTACAGAACTGTATAAAGCACTCCATAGCTCCGCCGCCACATATTCGCTTAACCTGACAACCGCCCTACATGTAGACGTAACGTTCCACTGGTAAGCGTAGATGTGGGCCCGGTATTACAGTTCATAATCACCCGACACAGAATCAGAGGAATCCTCGAAAAGTAATTAAGTGTCGAACAACTCCCGCCGATTCTATTTATGAAGCTCCGAAACCCACCCTCTTATCACCGAGGAGTAGACGCCAATTTTCTGTAGCAACGAATCTTGTATAAATGGTATAATAGACGGACTTACCGCGATGTTTGAACTGCCATTTCGTAACCATATATCCCTGTTGATTGGGGATAGAGTTCCTATTCCATCGGTTTTGTGTTTGAGGATTGTAGCAGGAAGGTGGTCTATAAAAACACGCAGTAATGAAAGGTTTGGCGACTGTACTCGGCGCTGTTCTTGGATTTTATTGGATCGTTTCACATGATGGCGTTAAACGGCGTTTGTCCTGGTGACGAATTTGGTCGGCTTCCCCCCGAGGGTTGATGTTTGTTCTGGTGGCGTTTGGACGCCATTAAACTAAAGCTCAGTGTCATTTGTAAATCCTAAAATTTTCAATTACAGTTATACAAATCAACGTGACAATCCGCTTCCATTTTTCTCTATTTCATCGAAACTAATTAAGGGCGTCCCTGGTCGACTGTACCACCACTAGCGACGCTGTCACAATACTGATCAGACCTACTCAATACTGATCAGACCTACTCAATACTGATCAGACCTACTCAATACTGATCAGACCTACTCAATACTGATCAGACCTACTCAATACTGATCAGACCTACTCAATACTGATCAGACCTACTCAATACTGATCAGACCTACTCAATACTGATCAGACCTACTCAATACTGATCAGACCTACTCAATACTGATCAGACCTACTCAATACTGATCAGACCTACTCAATACTGATCAGACCTACTCAATACTGATCAGACCTACTCAATACTGATCAGACCTACTCAATTTGATGAGACATTTTTACTAGGAACAATTTATTTCAGTAGTACATAAATTTATTGCAATAATCCAGTACAAGTAATTCAAATATCATTAAATCTAAGCTAAAACATAAAGTACTTAATACAATTAACTAAAATCAAGTAACGGGCATTTACATGGAAATACATCAGCAACAGGCCTCGTCAACTAGCTTAACCTAAATTACAGAACATCATCAGCAACATGCTGCGGCAAAAAACCCTAACCTAAAACCCCCCACCCCGCATCGTACCCGGCTCAAAGGTCCCCATAATACCAGCAGCATTACCCCGCTGAATGGCAATGGAGACCTGTTGCACCAAATACGACCCAGAGCGAGGGTCACAATTTATTTGTATTTTCTTTGTGCCTTTTTTTCTGTTCTGCTTGTTATGTGGTGTTTAATAAAGAGTTATTGTATTGTATGTCAATGTATTCGCGAGTGATTCGTTTATTTCACTATGATTGAATCTCACGGTAGTTTCATGTTAAAAATGAATTTACTGTTATGCACGAGTTCTTCGTCAAGATAAAAATTACACTTTGTTCATTATGTAGCTAACACAATTTAAACAGCTTACGACCTTATCCAAACTAACTTCACAAAATTCATAATTATCAAGCTAAATGTACAGACATCCGTCCATTTGTCCACTGCAATAGTCGTCATACAAAACCCTCCGCCCCTCCGACCAAACCCCCCCCCCCCCGCCACTGCGGTCCGCTAATTAGTTTGCGAACTGTTAATAAATCTGCTCGCATCCCGTCACTGATGGTTCCCAACTATTTGGACAAGTTCAGTACACTGTGCCGCGGTCTGTCATGTACCGAACAGTATTTAGGTACTTAATCGTATTTACTAATTACATTTTGTAATACAGTTGCACTACTATAAATGGTTGTAAGTTACCACCTTCACGTACGTGGCCGGTTTTCAGGAATCTTCGAAGAAACCAGCTTATATCTTAACTATCGGCCCTGTACTGGCGTAGCAGCGGTCGTCAGTAGGCCAACTAATCCGGAGCAACCCGTATGCCAATTACCGGCAACTTGTTGCTCCCCGCTCGCCCACCATGACTTGTGTTGCCACTAACCCACAGCAAACAGCGCAATTAACTAACAAACCTATGTATAGTAGTTACCTATACCTAGCCATAATACCTACGGCAGTAACACTGCAGTGCTGTTAGCGTATTTAGGAAGAAAATAAGAAAGAAGAATAGTTTACTGACACAAAACAACATTTCATAGTTCATCATCATCAGCCTATTTACGTCCCACTGCTGGGCACAGGCCTCCTCTCAGAACGAGAGGGCTTGGGGTATAGTTACCACGCGGGCCCAGTGCGGATTGGGAACTTCACACATACCATTGAATTGCTTCGCAGGAGTGTGCAGGTTTCCTCACAACAAATACAACAAATATAGTTCATACAACAAATTAAAACACAATACAATTAAACATTGATTATTACCGATTCAGCCCAACACAAACGTCATTCTGACAGCCGCAGTGACAGCCCAGCTGAGGAGTTTCAGTTCTGCCTTGCCGTATGTTCGTAATTAATTTTAAGCACCGACTGATAAACTCAAATAAAACATAAATATTGAGGTGGATGTACCTACCTGTATGAATTGTAATGTTTGTCATATGGTCATAATCAATCACTAGTCACAACTGTTTTTGCCCTAAGAAGGGTTATTTTTCGTGCGTAGTTGGTATGTATGTCTAATAAAACCAAAAATTAGAGTCGAGTTAAGCTGACATGTTTCGGACTAATTCGTAGTACTTCCTCTGGGAGCGCACGACCCACTACGGACTACGAATTAGTCCGAAACATGTCGTACATGATGTATATACGTGAGTGATCCGTTTTTATTTCACTATGATTGAGTCTCACGGTAGTTTCATGTTAAAAACGCTCTACAGCCTAAACCGTTTGACGGATTTAGTATAAATTGCCTTAGATTCGTTTCAGTTATGGGAGTGACACAGAGTATATATACTCAAGAGCAATAAAAACGGGTCACTTTGTATGAACAATTCCATACAAAGTGACCCGTTTTTTTGCTCTTAAGTGTATAAAATACGTATTGTTTCCCGGAATGGCAGTCGGGTTTTCTGTTTTTAATTTTAAGTTGGTTAGGTTATATTATTTTCTCTGAAACTATTAACTGTTCAGGAATAAAGCTAACAACAAAAACGAACTGAGCGAAAAAATCGCCTCGATCGCTTTTACGATCACGTCTGAATTACTATGAGCAAACTAGCAGCGCCACTAGTGGCACGTATGGACAACAAACAGTTCTCATGCTATATGACACTTTAAGGCAAACGCCTTCGGAGACGTATTTTTTTGGCCCTCGATTACACTAGAGGCTCTGAGCGCCTAGTGTAATCGACGGCAAGCAATACGTCGAGATGTTTTCTTGTGTCAAGCGTGGTGTAATTACACCAGAGGCTCCGAGCCAAACGTCTCGATCGCGTTAACGTCTCAATTGCTATGGGAAAATAATCGGCACTAGCTCTAGCGACACGTTTTGGCATCGTACGATTCCCATAGTATTTTGACACTTTAACGCGAACGCGATCAAAACATTCGTTACGACGTGAAATTTACAAAAAGGACTCTGTTCGTTCTTCAAATGCAATTTACTGAACACATATCTTTACTTTGTAATATCATTGGGTACCTACAATTAAATTTGATCATTTAACAGCATTAATGAAGATCGCGCCGTCGCAATTCAAAGCGCCTGTGATCAGATCAGGTGCCATTCAAAATATTCCAGTTGTTAAGGGGGGGAATTAATAATAAACCGGCCAAGTGCGAGTCGGACTCGCACACCAGGGGTTCCGTATCACCGTACACTGAGGTCTATCACGTATAAATCCGCTAGAGGCGCTAGTGTTGATTGAGGTCTGAAGAAATGACAAATAGTACTAAAAGTTGTACTTGTTGGGGTATTTACTAATTGTTGTAAATATTTTGCAATAAATACTAAACATTAGCTAAAGTATGGCAAACACTTCAGCCAGGGGTTGAGAAGTCTAAATGAACACCCCTGTTTTTGATTGCTTGAAGCTTGAGTATTTGATATTAATTTCAGCATGCTATCTTCACGCGTTCCAGAGAAAAAGGGTCTTGACAGACAGACAGACAGACAGACGGACAACAAAGTGATCCTGTAAGGGCTCCGTTTTTTCCTTTTGAGGTACGGAACCCTAAAAAAGGATAAAAACACAATTTACAAACAATCAAATTCGAGTACTAAGGCGGACTCTATGCAGACGAAGTCTCGGGCAATAGCTACTAACTTAGCGACGGACGGACAGACAGCGGAGTCTTAGCAACAGGGTCTCGTGACATCTTTTGGGAACGGAACCCTAAAAAGTGAGGCTGGGGGCACCCCCCCCCCCCCCTCTATTGTAGTCGCGTCAATTAACCCGGTGGAGGTGGCGCCCCCGCGCGTTTGAAGTCGCAACTATTGTTGCCCACTGGAGCTGAAATATACCAATAACAGGAATATTTAAGGGAATTACGTTATTAAAATGTAACGGGTACTTTCGGGTTTAGTTGCCCTTTTGATGGCAACTTGACACTGGGAAGTTGACAAATTACGTTAAATTGTATGTACAATTGTTAACAGGTAACAACAATTTCACTATAGAAGTTTGAGAGCAAAAGTTTGCTTTGAATAGGATTGAAGAGTTACCCAATGTTTTACACCTTTACATTTTTGGATCCTAGGATGTTCTCTATGGCTGTGGTGTGCGTCGGAAGTGTCAAATCGGTTGTCATTTAGTACCGAAAAGTGGCAGCGATCGAGGCTGCAGTGCATTAGAAAATAACACTAACAGGTGAGAATAAAGTAAGAAAAAGTTTGGCAAAGCTGATTTAAAATAATCCGAATCAATGGTTTGAACTAAAAAACAATTACTTTGCTCACCCGCGACCACTAATGACAAATAGTTATATCTGTGCGGCAAATGTATGTTTCCATGCAACACCTCCACCTCCACTGCTACACGAATCAACACATGCCACACAGACCCAACTATCACCACCACCACTATACTAAACGCTGACGCGTTTCGGCACTCTCCACGAGGCCATTTACGAAGCACAACAACAACCGCTCAACATGCCACCACTTCCACTACTGACATATGTAAACCATGTACTCAACTTAGTTAATGACAAAACCAACGTACCCACTAATATTTTATAAATTCCAAACTACCCTTTTATGTAAGTCCTAAACTACCCTTTTTTTAAGAAATGAATTCCAAACTACCCTTTTTATTTTTATTTTTAATCTACGCCAGGTACCCCGTTATTTTTAACCGAGTACGGTAAAAAGAGAAGTCATGTTCTCATTATTACTATGACACATTATTAAAATTAGAACCAAGTCGTAACAAAGGCGAAGAAACCAAATTAACTTGTTCATTAATAATAGACCCCATGTTGTTGTACCTAATTATTTCCAATTGTTCTAAAACCGATAGCCGCAAACCCTTATCACAATAATGTAAAATTTCGTACGTATCTGAGTCTAACAACGAATGATTCGTTTCTAATAAATGCTTGGCAAAGTTTGATTTCTCTGGATGATCATGCCTATATGACGAGACATGCTCTTTAAATCTAGTATCAAAGCTTCGACCGGTTTGTCCAATGTATACTTGACTACAGTCGCCACAAGTGAGTTTATATACGCCCGACCTGTTCCCTTTATCCACCTTTTCTTTGTTATTACAAAGTCTAGAACGTAAAGAATTAGTAGTACTAATAGTAATAGTAGGCATGATCATCCAGAGAAATCAAACTTTGCCAAGCATTTATT